>JASDQU010735733.1:44852-82819 GCA_032191745.1 Picea mariana | reverse complement strand
GCTGCTTCTTGAGTTTCTCCTAAAGCTTGAGGCAAGGCTAAAGGGTTGGGACAAAGCTGGCTTGGCAATTTGGCAGAGTTTCTTTGCAATAATTTTTCCTCCTTTGAATAGTACCCTACCCCTCCTTTTATAGGCTAGAAGGAGATAGGGTTCTTAGCGAACTCTCGGCCATGCATGGCTCGGAGTTCCAGTTAACTGACAAAAAGCCTCATGTCCCGGCGGAAACTTTCCTAATTTTTTTCTTTGTTAGGAACCCGCGGGCTGTTTTGGGTTAGCCTGCGGATACCCGCGTGCAGTAGAAGGACAGCAAGCGGATGCCCGCGCCCAATGAGCAGTTAGGGCGCGGGTTGCTTGTTTTAAGTGGTTTTTTGAGGAATTGTTCAGCATGGCTTTGGCTAGGAAGAGGCATGAGTTGGCCTGATGCCAGGTAAACCTGTATAGTGCATTTTAGGGTTATAACAATTACTTAATTAGTAAAACTTATGCAAATCAATCTCAGGGTACATTTGTTTTTTCACCCCATCCCATCAATGTATTTATTAATTCTTTTTCGATTTTGGGGAAATATTAGTTGGGGTCTCTCAAAAACCTATCTATATCCCAAGGTAGTATGGCTCACTTTTCTTTTCCTAGTCAAACCCTCCCCATTACAATTTTCTCCCTTTCTCAAGCTCCTCCCCCTCTCCCCCATGTGAGGCTCCTGGGAGATTTTGAGTTGTCGCAAGATATAGAAGAGGAGGATATTGTTTATAATCTCTGAAGTAGAGAAATAATGGGTCCATCAGACTCAATCCTGCAGGGTTTAGGGATAAATCCTATGCCTACTTTAGGGTCCAAGGGTAGGGGTCATAAATCCCATTTCTTAAAGGCCCGAAATAGGGAATTGGTGGATATGGCAGCAGAGAAACAAATTTTTATTTTTAGGGAACTTAGAGCATTGAGATCCATAGTTGGGGTCTCCTCATTAAAATTCTTTATTTCAATTGTATGGGTGTGGCAAGCCCTTCCAAAAAATTGGCCATGAAGAGACTAGTGGTCCCCAAACATCCTGACATAATTCTTCTTCAAGAAACCTTTGGGGGTGGTGTTGTTACTTTTACTTTTCTAGAATCTCTTTTTCAAGGAATGGAATTTTATTGGTCTAAATACTAGAGGTCATTCAGGTGGACTAGCAATTGGATGGAATACTAGATCGATAAAATTGATCAACTCATGGTTTTTTGAATCAGGAATAGGAGTGGAAGTTCACCTTGCATACTTAGGGATGGAATTATCAATCTTAAACATTTATGGGACATATTTCGATAGAGTTCCCTTTTGGGAGACCCTTGTTAGAAAATATTTCTTTTCCTGCAACAGATTAATTCTTGGTGGAGATTTAAATTTCTCCATGGGATCATCTACGGTTTGGGAACCAAGGGTGTGAACGGATCCCCTTTATGACTTCTTTAGACACATATTGATGAACAATATCCTCTCTGATCTCTCCCCAGTTAAACTGAATTCCACGTGGAGGAGTAAGAGAGTCAGGGAATATCGTATTACAAAAATATTAGAGCTCTTCCTGGTCTCAGATAAGATCCTCGAGAAATCACTTCACTTTAGAAAATGGATTGGAAGTGGGGGTGAATCTAATCACTCTTCTATTTTTCTCAAAGTTGTTGGTAGTTCTTGGAAACCAACAAGCCTTTTCAAATTTAATTAGGTTTGGTTAAAGGAGGAAAATTTCCAAAATATAGTCAAGGAGTGTTGGAGTCTCTTTGACCCATCTTCAAGAGAGGTGGATGGGGTTCAATTTACATCTAATCTCAATTTTTTTATGAAGGAAATGGTGCGGTATTCTCATAATAAGAGGGAGGATGATGAGCAGGATTTGATTGACATGGAAGCTTCTCTCCAGGAAATCTATGATTCAAATGGTGATGACTACACCTCTTCTTAATTGAAAGAGGCCATGATTTCCCTAGAAAAGAAAAGAAGGCCATTACTGGAAATATTTGTAGGCCCAGAGTAAGCTTCAACAAGCCATACATCACATGTGGATGCGATTTTTGCAACAATTTTATTTATCCATCAAATATAAGAAAGGAAGTACTAATATGTTGACATACATGTTTTCAAGGCCACCAACATTAAATATTACATCTTTGGGAAGTATTATGCACATGGATCCTTTTACCCATGATACATACAAAAATGCATGCATAGACGATGAGTAATTTAAAGAGATGTTTCAATTTCTACAAGGATAAATTCATGTATAAGAAAGCAATAGTAATTCTTACTATCATATATAGATTTGGTTTCTCTATAATCTAGAAAAGTTCTATGTTATTAAAGATGAAAGACGACAACTTATCAAAGAGGCTCACACCTTCAAGGTTGGAAGACAATTTGGGAAGACAATTTCCAACTTACAGAGGTATGTGTATTGGCCTAGAATGCAAGAAGATGTAGCTCATTTTTTTAGAGAATGCACAATTTTTTGTCCCACCAAGCCTAGTAATTGAAAACAAGGTTCATACTATTCCTTACCTATACCCTATAAAACCTAGGATAACATATGCATAGATGTTTGGGTGTTTTTACAAGAACCAAGAAGGGAAATGACTACTTTCTTGTGGTAGTTAACATGTTCAGCAAGTCAAACCATCAAAGAAAAATAAGGAGAAAATATGTTCTTTGAAAAGCTATAGGTTCACTTTGGGATACCAAGGATCATCATATTAGATAGGGATACTGGATTTCTTAATGCCTTTTGGATTACACTATGGGGGAATATGGACACTATGTTGAAGAGATATACAATTTTCTATCCACAGACAAATGGGTAGACAAAAGTAGTCAATAAGACATTGGTTCATCTTTTGAGGGGTTACAATAATAAGCATCCAAATACCCAGGATAAAATTTATATTTATATTCAACACTCTTATAACAGAGAGGTCGACAGTTCTACCGATAAGTCCCTTTTTGAAACCTTCTTCGCGTTTTTTTCACCATCACATTTGGATGTTGTATATGGACATAAAAGAGGAGTTATGGAAGACATGAGAAGATGCATTAAAATCATAAAAAATTATTGAAAACATTATGTAGATCCATTTTCAAGTAGTACATGAGGCATTGAAGAAGTCATAAGAAAAGTACAAATCACAACATGATTAACAACATATTTGAGAAAAACTTCAATGTGGGTGACACAGTTTAGTTGCATATAAAAATATATATCTTATAGGGTCATGGTAAGAATATCGAGGCTATGAAGTGTGGTCCTTTTGAATTATTAGAGAAGGTGGGTGATAATTCCTACAAACTCATTACACCCCCATATATGAACATTTACTCAATAGTGCATGTGGAAAATTTGAAATTCTATGAGTCTTACATGTTGTATTAGGAAACTATGGAGCAAGGACTACCTACCATATAGAAATTAACACCATAGGCTAAAAAAAATTTCGTAGAAGATATAGTTTTGTAGAAGAATTTCAAAACTACCAAACAAGGGTATCATGAACTCTAGAAGGTAGGATTGAAAGAGAAACTTCCAGGTAAGGTGAAATGATACTCTATGGAGTAGGTAGGGGAAAATTTTCCTCACCTCATTAAGTACAATATTTTGGGAACAAAATTCTCCCTAAATGAGGAGGTATGAAATGGAATGGAACATTATATAATTAAACATATATCTTAGTACTTTTTGAGAGGGAAAATTGGAAGAATTGGATTTCACGGTCCATATTAGGGGCAGGTCTCTTGTTACAAGGAAAATATCTATGGCAAGGGGTAAAACACAATAAATGGAACGACCCCCAAAAATCAACTCTAAACTCAAGTATGCTAGATAAATATAAATTCTAACAAGAGAAGGCTAAGAGCCTACCTCGTTCAGACATCCGAAAAATACCTCGGTTGAGATCATGGTCGAAAGCTTGATTCCTACAACTTGTCCTCAACAATAAAAATATACAAGCATATGTAAACTATATAGAAAGTTAGCATATAAACTAGCATAATCAATTAACATGTATAAAAAATATTCCCATGGAATGTAATGTAAATATTTGTGACATATAAGTGGAAAAGAAAAGAGTATTTCTATTAATGTAATCAACATAAGTATATAGGTGACAAACTTCTATAACGACACACATAAGAAATGAGAACCCAAGTCCATGTAGACGGGCCTTCACCACTTCAATCCTCCAAAAAGGAAAGCTCACAAGTAGTAGGAGTCAATGAGGTTCTCCCTCTCAATATGGTAAGAGCTTGGGGGATGAACACAAGAAGTTCAAACTTTCAAGGATAAAGGGATCTAGACTCAATAAGAAGTGAAATTTCTTGAGAGTGTCTTTGCTCTTAATGATGTGTGTGTTCAAGGCTTGTATATGGATCAATTTATAGCTTCCAAATGGAATTGAAGGGTCGGGTCAGAGCGTTTTTAGTATATGGAAGGTCAAGGATCATGGATTTCATGACATGGCATGGAAACTTGACATATTTTAATTTTTGAGCACAAAACCCGATGTATGTGGGCTGTAATGGAGAAACCTACGTATACGCGCGATGTCTAACTATGGCCCACATATATGTAATTTTTTTTGTATTTTTAGCTTTAGAGTGAAAAAAAAAGGGGAAATATGAGTCTATAGAGGGAAATGAAAGGCCATCAAAGCACTATGTGTGGAGTGTGGAAAAAAATGCGATAACAACCAAATCATCCCTAAATGAGGAGGTATGAACTGGAATGGGTCATTATGTACTTAAACATAAATCTTGGTACTTTTTGAGAGGGAAAATTGGAAGAATTGGCTTGCACGATCCATATTAGGGGCAGGTATCCTTTCTGTAATTTGTAGATTGAAAACTTATAGAGTTAGCTTGAGGCGTGAAACAACACTCTTTTGGGTAAAAAATTTGAAATCCTAGATTCACCCCCTACACATTGTTCTACACACCATAGGATTTCCAACAATGAAAAAATCACCTCAATCAAAGTTTGTAGGTGAAATTTATTCCTCCTACAAGGTGTCATACCGTTTTTACCACCATGGTACTGATTCGATTCCACGTTAGCACAAATTACTCACATACGTTGAGCTAGTCATCTGTGCAATTTCAAGAATATTCTAGAGGGCCCAAATCCCTAACATTAATTAAGGCTTGAGGCATGAGAAAAACCTAACCCTAACCTTAGATAACTATCAGGCTATGTTAAATATCGGGCCTCTAGGAAGAGAAGGGGTTTCATTCTTTTGGTATTGTTAATATTCCATAGTTTAGTAGAGAATGTAGGAGTGGGATATTGAAGAATAACATAGGAGGCAAAAGACTCTATGGAAGCCATTCAAGCCACAATGTCCATGGTAACTCCATAGTGAGTGACCCTTTCTTTGTACTTACATTTCATAACTTAGAAAAATAGAGTAGAACATAGGCTTCACCTTCTAGCTACATTTTCTCCCACAATGGATTTCCTACATCACATCTTGTGTTCATTTGTGTGAATGATGTGTTCATTTGCTTCTTTCTTTCTTTTTCGTTTTAGCTATTTCCATAATTTTGAATACTACACTAGTAATTTTAAATATAATATCTAAGATAATAAATTGCACAATAATTTTTTTTAGAGTAGTGTAAGATATTTTTGATGATTTGTTCTAGTGGAATTGAATTCAAGCTTTTGTATATTCCATACATCCTCCTTCTATGTCCCGACTTGAATGCCAATTGATTTAGGCTCAATAAATTAAAATTTTATGATTCTATTATTGAATTTTATATGGAGTTTGAATGGTTTGACAAAGTTATTCTTCAAATGGTGCCAAGTGTTAAGTTAGCATGTCAAATTAAGTGAGATTTTAATTATTTTTTAAAACTTAATTTTTAGTAAAATAACAAGTGGTAATTATATATTTCATTAAAACAATAAAATTTCTAAATTTTTTACTTTATTATTAATTAAAACAATAATTTTTATACTTTACTGTTAATTGGAAGAATATTTTTTTATTAAAACTTCATCACTGAACTTTACATTTTAAAACAAAACATTTTGGATGGAAAATATAAAACCCAAAAACGTCCACCAACAAATTGACTCGTAAAAATGAATACAAATTCCTAACACCAATGCTTGTAAGATTGGGTGAAAAATGAAATTGTTTCAAAGGTTTTAGCGTTCACTTCTTTTTCGTTAAAGAGCTAGGAAGATAAAATCGTTGCAATTATGGCTGAAAATAGGGATTGAAAGTCGATTGCAATTATAATACTCCATATTGTTATCAAGGTGAGGCGATGATGTTAATATATGTTATTTTGGTATGGAAAACAATATATACTTTGAAGTAGAACATTTAATGATTTATATATTTGGATACATATCATTAAATTTAAGGGTGTTTTAGATATGAGAGTATATATCCCAACATAGAAAATATTAAATGGTTTACTGCTAATTACATATTGTTGGAACATGCATGTATAGGTTCAAGATCCTGGGTTCAGGGTAATTAGTCCAATAAAGYTGTACAGATACCAACCCTTTCGACATTATTTGTAAGGAGGTGAAGCCTCACTCGAGGTATCCTTATGGAGATTGCATGAAACAAGATTTGGTAGCGGTGAGGAAAAGAAGGGAGACACACTCTGTCATACCTACATGATCTTTTCGCGCACTAGATCCTAGTTAACCTGTCCTTGTTACTTAATTCTATAAGCATATAAGTCCATATTCATGTCAGTTAGTGGTTAAACATACAATTAAATCTATTGCGCATTAATCTATCGACAATATCAACAAATAAAAATATTCATCCATAGTAAATGCAAGAATTATCACAATACAAACATGAATAATCATTCGACAACATAATTAGACACAAATTTACCTTGGTTCACCCCCTCTTGGGCTACATCCACAAAATAATTTCTTCTTTATTATATTTATGGCATTCTTCTTGTACTATGTGATAAAATGGATGTTCAATACACAAAAATACTCTTCTTACATTGGTGGCTTCATTACATACACAATATTCTATAGCAACAACCAAAACTAAGAATCCTCTCATAGGTTCTTTAATCTCTCCCCAACTTCGTGGGTCCTTTACATACTTTATGCATTTTCTTCAGGTTTTTTTTCCATCTCATAATGAGTTGGCTACCACTCATGCTTGAATGAATACAACTCATTATGATATGGATACAGCTCATGCACGACTGGTTTTATTGGATTTTGTGCCAGTTGTTCTTTCAATATGATCTATTGGGTTTCCATTCATGGCATACATCTGCATCATATCTCCCTCCTCATTATTGAATATTATTTGTATTAGTCCCCTACACTCTTGCAAGTCTTCCATATTTTCTTTGTGTGTCTCCCACCATCTTCCTAGGGTGGCTTTCAATACAATGTCCACTGCTAGCAACCTTTGTTGCTCCGATGCCTATGCCTCGAATGTATGTACAAATGTTGTTTTATCTGTCAACCCATAATAATTTTGCTGGTTGCACAATTCTATTCCAATCCAACATACTGATATGGTCATGCATGTGCATCATCTTGTTGAGACTTCATGCATTCTCTGTGGGCCAAGGAGGCCAACTAGGGGAACGCCCACCTGGGGTGCACAAGTCAATCACCTAGGCGCAACCCATTTTCACCTTTTGATGTTATTCAATTAAGCATATGTAAATAAATGGTTCCCTCGGTATATAAGGTGAATTGGGACTCAGATAAAGTATTCTCATCTTTTTCCTGAAGCTATGTGTCTCATTTGATTTTATTTCTGAGTTTACATTTTACGTTTACTGCAATTTCATTTTTTGGGGTTTCTCAGTGTTAACCAGTGCGCCTTCCTTCATGGCTGCATCTTGGTGACTCTATTTTCCATGCTTCCACCTCTAAGAGAAATCTTACTTCATTATCCAGCCAATCTCTTAGGGAGAAAATCGTTTTCCTGCAAGTTTCTAAGGCATAAAGGACGGCGCACCAACCTAGGGTTTTGCACCCTTGCTGGTTTTTCCTTTGCCAGGATGAAGTGAGTGTGACCTCTTATGTGGCTGCACTGAGATTCTCCCACTGATTCTCGGGGTTCACACTCAGATAGCGACATCCCCTTGGTCACTCTCAGATCATCCTAGTTTTCGATATCCATTGCTTGGTCACCCAAACCAATGGTGTGCCCCTGTTTCAATTTGTGCCCCTCAGGAGTTTTTGTTCAGAAGACGGACTATGGCTTGTGTGGTTACATTCTCGTGTATATCACCTTCTTGGGTAGATCAATTGGTATCTGAACCTCAAGATCCATGGAAAAGATTTTGATCTTGAAGATTGAGCCAAATTTGTTTTGGGGTTTTTCATGAAATAGTCCATATTTTTTCCATTCCAGGGTTTACATATTCATGGGAGAAGATCAACAGATCTCATAGCCCCAAGGGTTCCCAGATCTCCATTGCAATAGAGAGGAGTTCCACAAATCTAAAACAATACATATCTCTCCCTCTAGACCAGTTCAGCTACGTTGCTTTAGGGTTTTGCGTCCTCTGTTCCCAAAACAGAGTTAGACCCAATTTTCAGTATTGCAAACTAGGTGCGCCTTGATCTTCAACTGGCCTCACAATGCCTCCATGAAAATATCCCTTGGCGTTAGAATCAGATTCCAACACTTCAAATCTCGTCCAAAATCTTGTCCAAGATCTTGCCTCTATCCTCAATGAGTTACTCAGAATGCAACAACAAAACAATCCAGACCCCTTCCGGCTGGACACTCAAATCCAACTATCAGAATTTGTTGGTCAAACCAATGGAGAAGTTGTGTATTCTTGGATCCTTAGCCTCTCCACCTATTTCAATACATGTCCATGCCTTACCGAGGAAAGAAAGCTCCAGATTGCAGCCTTGCAATTAGAAGGACTTGCACAAACTTGGTAAGATACAGAGCAAGAGAAGACCACATTTGTGATAGAGATTGGGGATGCTCCAGAATCCTCTACATCCAAACCCATCAGAACTTGGGCTCGAATTTACAAAGATTTGAGAAGCTGCTTCTACCCACCTAGGTATGTGTAATCCTTATGGATCAAATGACACCAACTCCAACAACTCCCTTCACAAGGAGTGCAAGGATACATATAATTATTTTGAAAGATGTACCAATTACTTCATATTCAAAATCTAGAAGAGGTACTCATATTAAAGTTTGTTGTTGGATTATTAATTCAGCTCCGTTGAGAAGTAGACTTGTTTGAAAATCCAACTTTAGACAAAACATTTCAGAGATCTTTGGCTATATAAAGGAAAGTCTCTCCTAGAGGTTGTACTCCTCAGTCCCGCCCCTACACCAACCCCTCTGCCTATCAACCATCCAGCTCCAATCCTTTAGCCTTCTTTCCACCTCCTCGGGCTCAAAACCCCACACCCAATACAAATACAAGGACACCCTACTGATCATTCCACAAGACTACTTCACACAATTCATCAGATTGTCGAATCCTCCAAAATATAAAGACCAACAAAACACTACTGACTGAGCTCATTGCACCCTCCCAAGTGGAAGATACCGAAGTTCCTCTGGACAATCCCATAGAAGTGGATCCCTCAGTGATTGTCATGACCCATGCATATTTGAACTCATCCACCCAACCCCTGTTCACTCATAATTGCCAAATTAAAAACTCCTTGGATTTACTGATCATGGATAATGGAAGCCAAGAGAATTTGGTGTCTTAAGACCTTGTCAACTGCCTTAATCTGGTTACTACTCCACATCCGCAACCTTGTCAACTCGGATGGGTCCAGAAGGATGGCCCTCGCCTTTTAGTTTCTAAGCATTGTTTGGTCACTTTTTCGATAGGCCAATTCGAAGATACTATCCTCTGTGATGTCTCCCCCTTGGATTGTTCAGATTTGTTGCTAGGTATCCCATACCAAACCCAATGAAATGCGATCTATATGTCCAAATCCCACTAGTACAAAATTACCAAATAAGGCCACACTTATATCTTAACTGCAGCAACACCCGAATCCCCTACTACCAAAGAACAAATCTCGTATGTGCATTTAAACCAATGTGTCTCTCTCTGTTTGGTGTGCCCAATAACACCAAACAATGCCACTCACCTTGTTCCTGAAACAATGACTCCCCTCCTCCAAGAGTTTATAGAGGTATTTCAACCTCCGGAGGGACTACCCCCCTCCCGACACATTGACCATTCCATTCATCTCATCCCCGGACCTGCTTTACCTAACACCCCCACTTACCGGTTGGCCCCAACAGAAACATAGGAAATGGAAAGACAATTTTCCGACCTCGTCAACTCTGGCCACATCCAACCATCATCTTCTCCCTGTGCTTATGTCGCATTTGTCATCCCCAAAGGAGATACTTCAGAAATTCACCTTGTCACTGATTACAGAGCCTTGAACAAAGTCACAATAAAAAACCATTACCCACTGCCCTGAATTGAGGAGCCACTCGATACCCTCCAAGGAGCTAAGTGGTTTACTAAATTGGATTTGACAGTCGGATACCATTAGGTACGAATGAACCGAAATGATGTTTGGAAAACAATGTTCAAGACCAAATTTGGTCTTTTTGAGTGGAAAGATGCCTTTCGGCCTCACCAACGCCCCACCCACTTTCATGAGGCTCATCAATGGCATCTTCAGGACACATTTGGGTCCATTTGTGGTCATCTACTTAGATGAAATTCTCATCTTCAGCTGGACATGGGACACTCACATGAAACATGTCTGACAAGTTCTCCAAATTCTCCAAGAACACAAGTTACAAGTCAAAGCAAAGAAGTCATATTTTGGTCAGACTTTAGTTCCCTATCTCGTCTTTATGGTCAGCTCAGAGGGTATTCAACCAGATCCAACCCGCATCCAAGCATTGAAGCAATGACCCCTACCTTCTTTAGCTAAGGAACTCAAAATCTTTTTGGGTGGCATCAATTTCAATCGAAAGTTCATTCCCTCTTTTTCACATCTTGCTCGTCCTTTGCATCAACTCTCATACTTCTTCTACATTCATCTAGACTAAATAAGAAACTAGTGACTTTTCTCAACTCAAAGATGCCCTCTGCTCATCCCTTGTATTACACTTGTCGGACCTCTCCCAACCCTTTGATATTGAGTCAGATGCCTCATAATATGCTATTGGTGTCGTACTTAAATAGGGAGGACACCCCATTGCTTACCACTTCGAAGCCCTGTTCGAGTCAAAGAAAAAGTATAGCACCTATGACAAGGAATTTTACAGTCTAGGTTAAGTGCTCAAGCAATGGAGGCATTTTTGTTGGGTAAAGAAACAATTCTGCATACACACCACTACCCTTTGATTTTCATCAACTCTCAATCGAAGATTCAGGAACAAAGGAACCTTAACTGGGCCTCCTATATTCAGCAATTTCACTTAGTCATCAGATATAAGACAGGCACTTCTAATAAAATGGCTAATTTGCTAAGCCGACCTCCCACTCCAGTTATTTCAATTCTAGAAGTGCACTGTGCTACCTATGAGACATGGAAAGATCAATATGCTACTGAACCTGACTTTCAAGAGATTTGGGGGGCCTTGCAAAGTCCCACAATGATCAATCAAACCCCCTTCCTAGACTACACTATTTGGGATGGGTGGCTCTATAAGTTGAATTTGTTATGCGTTCCACACTCAGAAGACTACCTCTTGCTCATTAGGGAGGCGCATGCTTTAGCCTATGGGGGTCACTTCGGTACCACAAAGACCATCCAACATCTACAATGTCATTTCCATTGGCCTTCCATGCAACCTCAAGTTGAAAAATTTATCAGAGCCTATGCATTATGCTCACAATCCAAGCCCTCCAACCAGACGCATGGGTTATATCAACTTCTTGACTTTAGGAGTCAATCTCAATGTACTTCCTCAGTAGAATTCCAACAACCCAAAAGCAACATGATGCAATATAGGTAGTGGTATGTCGCTTCAACAAAATCACACTTTTTGTCCCATGCACAAAGACTACTAAAGCAATGAAAACAACATAACTCTACTTTTGACATGTCTGGCCCCATTTTTACCTCCCAAGAACTATCATCTCAGACAAATATTCTCGCTTCCTCAACACATTTTGGAAGACAATATGGGCGCTATTAGGGTGCCACCTCAAGTTTTTTACTACATTCCATCCTCAAACAGATGGCCAAATAGAGGTTGTCAACAGAGTCTTGGTTCATGCTCTCCGAACTCACTTTGGGCACAACAAACAATGGAACAATTACTTGCACATTCTACAACATAGATAGAACAAGGCAACACATTCTTCTACATGATTTTCACCTTTTGAAGTCTGCTTGGGCTTCCAACCAACATCTCCAACCAAGCTCCCACTCACTTGGGCTCCTCAAGTTACCTTCCATCAATAGCAGGAACAACTCTCGGCGCAACGATTTCTCCAACAAATTGCACAATGCCACACTGCAGTAACAAAAGAAATTAAAGCATCTCAAGAGCATGCCAAGCTGCCCCATGAAAAACAAAGGACCTTCAAGTCCTTTCAACCTAGGGATCAATTCTGGTTACACTTGGATAAGAAGTGATTCAAATTCCACCATCACAAGCTTCTACCAATAAGATATGGTCCATATACCATCCTCGAAAAGATTGGAGAAAATGCTTATAGGTTAGATCTGCCACCACAACTGGGAATCCACAATGTCATTAATGTAAATCACTTAAAGTTGTTTCATCCTTCCCTCTTGGAAGAACCAATCACCATCACTCATCCAGTGGACAACATTCCATCTTTCCAACTCCCATTGGCCAAAGACACTCTATTGAACAAGGCACCATACATACACTTCATATATGGTAACGCGCCAAGGCCAAACTCCATCTCACGAAAAATGGACACAACTGACGTATTGCACAACAAGTTTCCTCACCTTCTCATGTAAGTCAGGATGCTTCCAGATCTAAACAGGGAGGAATTGGGCCAAGGAGGCCAACTAGGGGAATGCCCACCTGGGTCTCACAAGTTAATCACCTAGGCACAAACTATTTTCACCTTTTGATGTTATTTAATTAAGAATATGTAAATAAATGGTTCCCTAAGTATATAAAGTGATTCGGTACTCAAATAAAGTATTCTCATCTTTTTCTTGAAGCTATGTGTCTCATTTGATTTTATTTTTTAGTTTACATTTTACGTTTACTACAATTTCATTTTTTGGGCTTTCTCAGGGTTACACAGTGTGCCTTCCTTCATGGCTGCATCCTGGTGAATACATTTTCCATGCTTCTACCTTTGAGAGAAAGATTACTCCGTTAGATAGCCAGTATCTCAGGGAGAAAATCGTTTTCCTGCAAGTATCTGAGGCAGAAAGGAGGGCAAACCAACCTGGGGTTTTTCTCCCTTGCTAGTTTTTCCTTTTCTAGGATGAAGTGAGTGTGCCCTCTTCTATGCATGCACTGAGCTTCTCTCGCTAATCCCCGGGGGTCACACTGAGATAGCCACATCCCCTTGGCCACTCTCAGATCATCCTAGCTTTGGATCTTCATTGCTTGGTCACCCAAACCAATGGTGTGCCCATGTTTTGATTTAAGCCCCTGAGGAGTTTTTGGTTAGAATCTGGACTATGGCTTGTGTGGTCACCTTCTCCTGTAGATCGCCTTCTTGGGTAGATCACTCTGCTACCAATTTTCCACACTGGCTTCTAAATCTGATGTGCAGGAATTGATTCTTCTCCAACTTAGTGTGTCATCTATGGTGGGGTTAACATAATCATCTATCCTCACAGTCATGTTGTATAGGTTATCAATTTAATCACCCTTTGTTGGTTATATGTACCTACTTCCTTATTTTGGGTCTAAGGGCACAATAAATTTCATGTCTCCTACTTGAAAAATCATCTCTCTTCTTTTTAAATTGATAATGGCTTGGTTATCGAAGGCCCATTCTTATCCTATTAATGTTGGGTATGGATGATTGTAATCCACAATATCAATAACTTTTAAATATGTGATGTTGCACATTCCATCTATATTCAAAACTATTCTTGTTAGTATGCCAATATGTACTATTTTTTATTGATTGGTTAGTCTCAACTGCGTGGGTGACCAACTAAATTTGGTTTCTAAATCATCTCCTATATCTTCTTAGATAGCACGTTCACATCAAACCCTAAATCTAATATTACATTGGCCTATGTTTTATTATCCAATCTGTGTGGTGAACCTAAATTCTCTGTTGCTTCTTTTCTTGCATAGTAGTTGGTTCACTACTTTATTTTCAGTAGGGATTGCCTTTCCTTGAGCGTAGTGATCAATCATAGAGAATAATGTATGCAATGCCTTTTCATCTTCAACCGACTCTAGGAAACTTTTCAAAAATTTTCCTAAGGTGCTTACCTTCTCCAATGATCCTTTTGTCATGGCCTGATCATCGGTGGGAATCCTATCGAGAATATATGGTACATAGGATGTTGATGTTTACCACTCTTGTCGCAAAAATTCCTGCCTCATCCTTTTATATTTTTATTTTCATCTCGTGAGTCGAATGTGGGTAAAGGTAATGCAGACTTCTTTACCCATTTCTTATCCTGTTTCCCTCTAGTGGTTTCATTTGTCCCTGTTTTGGTTCCTCCTCATGTAATGACTATGAGTTTGGGTCCTTTTTCCATTATCTTGGTTGGGATATCTTGAATGTTTGGGTTCTGGTTTTGATTCCCTATGGCCTTCCATTTTTCCAATAGTTATGGACATTCCTTTTGTTATAATGCCTGATAGTAAGTGAATTTTGTGCATGGATTTGGGTAATCCCGTGCTAGGTGTCCTGGTTGGTTATAGTTATAGCATATTATGGGGCCTCTGAATCATTTGCCAAAGTTTATTCTACCTTGAACCCGACCGAATCCTCCTTGGTTTGTTTTATTAAATCCTCTTGGAATATTATACTTCCTCCCCCTTCTATTGCAATGTTCTCTTCCTGAATTCTATACATGTCTGATGTGCAATCCTTGATCAGATCAAATACTCGACAGTCCTTGTCCTCATGTCCCATTGATTTGTAAAAGCTATAGAATAATCTTCTTGGGGTACTCTGGTATTTCTGTAATAGTTGGCACTTATGGGGGTTATGTCCCCATTTCTTTCATATCTCGCAGTATCCTACTCCTGGTAGTGGCTTTGTTTCTTCAACTGCTATGTACTACACAAAGGCTAGACATTCATATTTTTGGTGACCTTCAGTCCTACATTTGGTGCACTAAACTTGTTCTCATTTCTCTTTCACCATTGGGATTTCTACCAATTGAATCGCCAGTGCAATAAATTGGTTGTGTATCTACGCCATTCTGTTGTTGTCTCTGATCGGAGAGGCTTCTATTTTCATAGAAATTTCGAGTGCCTCAGACTGTGACGTAACCTTTTAATGTATTAATCGACTATAAATGCGAGGTAACAATCCTACAATGAACTACTCTCGATGTTGTTGATCAAGCATTTGAAATGTCAACCTCCCCATTACATCTTTGAACCTCTGATCGAACTCCCATACAGACTCATTCTGTACTTGTTTGATCTCCTTGAGTTTAGTAATGTACTGCGACTCAGACTTTGGATTCTTGAATTCCTTTAATAATGCTTGTCTAATCTCTGCTAAAGTCCTTGTCTGGCCTAGTATTGTGGTACTTTGGAGCTTCATGTACCAAAATAGTGCATGTCCTCTAAAGGTTGTTTCCAACTCAACGATCTTTGCACCACCATCATGGACATTCTTTACATTCCATATGGTTTCACATATGAAAAAGTGTTGTTCTTGGTCCTCAGATCCAATTCCTTTGAACTCCAGTAACGTGAGTGTATTATCTTCTCCTACCATATTGTTGTGTGTAGGACCCCTTCCTCGTGATACTAGTGGATTCTGGTTAACTGGGATGCTACTATTTCTCTGGTTGTTGCTACTCTGACTTCCTCTACTGATTACAACTACTCTAGAAAGGTATTCAAACATTGTCTCAAATTCGGGTGATGTACATGAGATTTTTGTTTCGACCCAGGACTCCGCTTAGGAGGGAATTATTGGTTCCTCTATCACTGAACTGAACTCGATATCTTCTTTTTCTCCCTCTATCTTTTGTACCACTATGATACATATATTTGTGTGATATTTCAAGTAGTCACTAGGTTTCTCTCTCTCTCTTCAGCCACAATCCTAGACTTCTTGTACCTTCTCCCACTACGAATAACTCCAAATTCATCTTCTCCTTCTGATATCCCTTCCTCTTTCTCTTTCATTCTTAGTATTCCCTTCCTTTGTCAATTTTTCCTACTCTCAGGTCATATCCTAGCCAACAACCCCATTCCCTCTGTTAGTTGCAAAATTATTTAGGTGTTTGACTCTATCGTGATGAATTCCTTGTCATATAGAAACATCTTTGTCTGGGTAGCTAACAATTTTAAGAATGTTCCTCATGGACCTTTAAAGCAGTCTCTTTCTGCGACATTTTAAGATTGGGTACAGTCTATTGAAAATTTTGTTACGTAGCCTCCCAATATACTTTCCAGCCAAAAGTCCACTACACAAGATTTCCTATTGTCTACTAAGTCCACTCGTCTCATTAGTTCACGAGTCCAATTCTTTGGTGCAACTCGTCTATGTCTACTAGTCTTTTCCATAAATCTTTCCATCCATTCTGCTAAAATGTTAGGAAATTCACCGAAAATATCTCATGCAATATTTGTACAGATACCTTTGCAACCATTTCTTATTCTTTAAGAGAGGGTTTCTATTATCCTTCTCACCAAATTCTTGTTCTTTTTGTTCCATCCATTCAATTATCTCCTTCCTCGTTGGTCTCCAAAACATTCCCTCACTTCCAGCTTCTAGGTCCTTGCAATGCAACCATTTGTTGGCATGTGCAGATAGGTTCAAAACCCTAGGTTCAAGGTAATTAGTCCAACAAAACCCTACATATACTAGCCCTTTCATCATCACCTGCAAGCAAGCGAAGTCTCACATGAGGTATTCTTATGGGGACTGCAGGAACCAAGATTCCGTAGCGGTGAGGGAAAGAAGGGAGACACGCTTTGTCATACCTAGAGGATCCTTTCACGCAATATATCGTAGTCAACATGTCCTCTTTACATATTTCTATGTGCATATCAGTCCATATTCATGCCACTTAGTGGTTAAACATACAATTACATATATTGCGCATTAATTTATCGACAATATCAACAATGATAAACATTCATCCATAGAAAATTCAAGAATTATCACAATACAAACATGAATAATCATTCAACATCACAATTAGACACAGAGTGAGCGTGGTTCACCCCCTCCTAGGTTACGTCACAAAATATTTTCTTCTTTATTAAATTTATAGTATTTTTCTTGGGCTCTGTGCTACAATGGATGTTTAATACACAAAAATACACTTCTTACATTGGTAGCTTCATTACATACACAATATCTTACAAAAACAACCAAAACTAAGAATCCTCTCAAAGGTCCGTTAATATCTCCCCGACTCCACTTTTCTTTTACATCCTTTATACCTTTATGATTTGGATACCACTCATGCTCGACTGGAGACAACTCATTATGATCTCGATACAACTCATGCCCGAATGGTTTTTATGGTTTTCTCTGATTTTAGGCTAGTTGTTCTTTCATATCCCTAGTGTTCTCTTCTTTCTCCTCTCTTGTTTCTTGATCTTCTTGATCCTCTTCCTTTTCGTTTTCCACGTACATCATCTCTTCTCACTGTTCTTTCATTTAAAATTTGTGAAAGCAGCCATAACACAATATTACACACATAAATCAATATTTGTATATTACCATCAAATCAATATACAATATAAAAATATATAGTTGGAGTTAGATCCAACTAATTCTAAATCTAGAAAGATAAGTTGCGAGAATATCTGAACAATCTCCAATGCAACTAGTTCTAAAAAACCCAAATCAAATACTAATTATGGAATTTCGTCATTATTCTCCAACACTCCCCCTTAATGGAGAAATCATATTTTTTGTTTTTACAATATAAAAAAGACATACAATTCATATATGTCATCTTTGTCTAGCTGGTCTTCATTAACAACTCTACCCGCTCTGCAATCACTTGGTTTCTCTCTTTTCTTCTCCACACTTTCAAGCTACCTCTTGATCCATTTAAAGTATAACCGCTTTAGACCATCATTGACGTATTTGCAGGATTGACACTTCTTGACTACCCCAAAGTATAGCCTCGACACTGATTTATCCTATGGATACACTACCATTTGTGAAATTCCCTCGAAGAACAAATTTCTATAATTATATAGGATAGTGATCTAATTACTGGATATTTTCATTAGTAAATCATACAACTAACCTTTTATACACTCACAAGATAGCCTGTAACTATTTGAATTGAAACACCCAAAGTACAACAAGTCCCACCAGCATCTGACAGAATGTGGACATAATCAAATTCGTGATGTGTTCTCTTGGCATTGAAGAACGTAGAGAATCACTAATTTAAATTATGTTACTCTGTTCAATTCAATGGTTCTTTATACTATAATTTTACAAACCCAAATATAACAGTAATACATAATTTAAAAATACATTTTAAAATACATCACACCACATCATGAATCTAAAAAAAAACATCCACCCATTTCACATGCCACTGCAATTGAATCCTTGGATGACATCTTTGCAAAGCAAAACAACGATGCTCTGCTTGTTCTAGAATAAATCTTTCCCCCCTTAAGAGGATTTTGTTCTCTCCAATAAGAAGAAACAACATGAATGTGAGGATCACTATCGACATAGTCTCTTAAAGATAATAAATCTTGATCCTGTAATTGATACATGACCCTTAACAATACACGACCCTTAACAATTGTCATGATCTTGACTTCTATTCTTATCTGGCAGCGGTAATCTTCAATTTGTTCCACAATCGATATGCAAATTCTTCTTTTCAGATCACATAGATGGCAGCGCACATGCCTCTCTTTACTTGAATCCACATATCTACACCTTGAATCAAACAGATCTCCAGAAACAACAATCTGACATCCACAGATTTGCACCTTGAATGAAACAAATCTCCAACGGCAACAATCTAGCAGATAGATCCTCCTTTGATCCACACAGCGAAGTCTCTCTACGCACAAAACTCAACACACAAGAAATCACTCACATAAATATAGTCTTGTCTCCTATATATTTACAGATAATCAACATTCATAGCTCTCACATCTTCCTGGCTATCCTGTGAATGATTTAGGTCAGTACAGACTCTCATACCAATTAAAACTTATGAAAGCAGCCATAACACAATATTACACACATAAATCAATATATGAGAGTTAGATCCAACTAATTCTAAATCTAGAGAGAGAAGTTGAGAGAATATTTGAACAATCTCCAACTAATTTTAACAAACCCAAACCAAATACTAATCATAGAATTTTGTCATTATTCTCCAACCCTTTTCCCCAAAATTGCCTGCCCAACACATATTTAGCTCCTCATCATTAGGACATCATAAATTATAAATTACAATACAATTGTTGAGGCTATTGAGACTAATGGCATAAAAATTCTGATGACACCAACATATGCTAACTCAACATTCCAACGTCTTAAATTATAGGACACCCGTCGAGGTTGTAACTTGTCGTCCTCGAGATTCCAAAACCATTGGATAAAAAGTAATTAAGGGTGTCTCTACATCAAGCTAAGTTTGAATGCGGGCGAGAGTTGAGCATCATCCAGACACATTATTATTAGGTTTTCTACAGGTTTGAAATTCTGAAATTACATTTGAGAAATTTATATATTTGTAAGGTTGTGGGTAAGAGCCTGTTATTAGTCCCTGCCATGGGACTATAGCAATGAGTTTTCTTTTGATGTGACATTAATTTTCTTTTTATCATAAATTTGTGTATGCAATGTAATGTTTAACATAGGAAAACACATATATATTTTTGGATATAATAAAAATATTTGTGTTTCTCATTTTTAATTGGTTGATAGAATTGAAGTGTTTCAATATGTAAAATTAATTACATAATCAATGAATTTCACCATTTACCACATCTAAATATAAAAAGTTGTACTATGTATTTATTATTGTAATTATTATTAGGCATTATTATATTTATTATATAATATATTATTTATTATTATATTTATATTATATGTATTATCTAATATATTATTTAAAATATATGTATTATGCAATATAATAAATATTATATAAAAATATATATTATTAAATTTGAAAGGTTTATATTCAAAAAAAAAAAAAAATTGAATATTTTTAAAATGTAAATTTGCATTTCGCTAGCTTATCTTAACTGGAAGGAAATTTAAGTTAATCAAAAAACTATACAACATCCACATTAAAGTAAAAATGTGGTCGCCAATACTGCATATGACAAATCTATAAACTAAGTGTCATGGACGAGCATGTCTTCCTCCATTCCTTGTGAGTCTAGGTCTAATTATTTGAATTCCAATCTTTCTCACAGTATAGTTATTAGTGTTAATTTTTTTCATTTAAAATCTCTACAAATTGATTTCTTTTAAGACTATGAAACTAGCCCCTAAAGGCGTATACCTATTGACAATGGGCAGATTTAATAGGGGTTTAGTGCTTAATAAGTTTTCTATGGACACGATTAAATATGGCTGAAATATTCTTAGTAGTCACACAAAATAAATGGTTGTGATTTCAATCATTAACTTCCTAGCTATTATAAAGACATCCGTTTATGTGTTTACTTTTTTACATTTACCTAATCATATTTAAAAATTACTTTGACAGCTAACTGATTGCCACCTAAGTGATTAACAGAAAATAAAATATTAACACCAGATAAATGAAGCTCAAACGTTTATTTGTTAATCAATAATAAAATTTAATATATTATTTTAAAGATTCTTTTCATCTTATCAGTCGCGTTGATCAGCCACAATTATATGGTTGTGCTAGTTAACATATTGTTCATGTTTCACATTAATCATCACCATCAATAATTATAGAGTATCAGCTATCATTTCCAATTCTACTCGACAAGACTAAACTGCCATGAAACCCTTATTATTTCAAGATTCCAAACAAATCATAATGTCATTTCTCGATAACGTGCGACCTTTCTTGGTCGTACTTAACTCTTGAAGGCGGGATTAATCGAGCTGACTGTTTTGACCTTTGGTTACAAAAGATTCCAAACAAATCATAATGTCATTTCTCAATAATGTTCAGCATTTCTTGGTCGTACTTAATGCTCGCCTTGAAGGCGAGTTTAATCGAGCTGAAGATTATAACAAAGCCATCTGTTTTGATCTTTTGGTTACGAAAGATTCCAAACAAATCATAATGTCATTTCTCAATAATCTGTAGCATTTCTTGGTCATACTTGGTGGTCTCCTTGAAGGCGAGATTAATCTTGCTGAAGATCACAACAAATCCATCTGTTTTTACCGTTTGGTTACGAAATCCTATCATCGCAGCGGAAGGTTCCGAGTCCTGACTATTCTTTGACTGTGGTTTTCGTTGGTTCAATCGAAATGTGAAAGCAAATTATGATTATGGTTCGCATTTCGCACTGTGTACATATTTTCTCCAAACTGAAAAACTGCTGGGATAGTGCAGACCCTCGTCACCATTTTCCTAATACTTTTTCCACATCCTGCACATGCCTTTTATCTGTACTTTCATTTTTTTCCACGGCACCAAGCCTTTTATCTGATGAGTTTCGCACTACAATGATAATAACTTAATTACTTCTTCGTCCCAATATATCGAACTCTACGCCATTTAGTCACCGACAGCCCTTCAGAAGTTTGATAATAAGATGTTGTTTGTACTGTTAGGTTTGGCAACGTTCTCATTTTCACAAGTCGCGATTGGCGTAGAGCTTCGCTTGTGTTACCGTTGAAACGGGCACGTTCTGCACCAATATTTGTATTAAATATTATTTTTTTTCTTTTATATTTTAATAGTCAGTCGAACTTTTAATCTATAGTAGAACTTGGAGCTTGTGTAAGTATTGCTCATACTACAAAAAATAATGTAAATCTTCCTTAACATAGAAATTTATGTTTATATTCAAAATATACAATATAGCTTCAGATTCTATGAAACTTGGACCTTGTGTAAATATTGGTCATACTATAAAGAATAGTGTGAACCTTTTCCTTATTCAACATAGAAATTTATGTTTATATTGAAAATATACAATCATAGCTTTAGATTTTATGAAATGACATCAAGCTTCAATCAAGACATTGACATATGAAACATTGTATTTAGTTTTAAAATCATATGTTATCGAATACTTTTTATATTGATTAATTTCATTCTAGTGTTCAAAATATTTTTTTTTTAGTTTTAAAGTTTGACATCCCTAATAATATTTTAAAGATTTTCAAAAACTAATTATTTTTTGGTTAAAGATTAAAAAAACTAAAATCCAATATCTAAATATTTATAAGACTATATAATAAAAAACTAATACATTTGTACTATTAACTTAAGTTTAAATTATACAATAACGACATATTTTATATATATATATATATATATATATAATCAATTTATTTTTTCTTTAAAAGTTTTTTTCCATTATTCAAAGTGATAAGGCAATGTAAATTTAAATGTGCAACTTGCCACATTCTTTTCTCTTTCTTTCTCTCTCTATATATTATTTTCATAATTTCAATCATTAATTAATATGAAATGTATTTAAAATAATTACATTTAAAAAACAATCATCAAATTTGGAGGTAAAATTATCCACACATTAAAATTTTAAAATTTAATATTTAATATTTTTTAAAATTTTAAATTTTTATATAATTAATGAGAATATAAATTTTGAGATTTTAGTATATTGTAATAAAAACTTACCCATTATTAAATATATTTTCTTAAATTTTTTTTATACACTATGTTCAATTGTGTTTATAATGATGGTGTTATGATAATTTCACATAGGGTTAGGGTTTATTGTCATTTGTTCAATTTGTGCTTATAATGATAGAGTTATGATAATTTCACATTGAGTTAGGGTTTATTCTCATTTTAGTGTAGAAAAAAACCTTTTTATTGCAAAGCTTATGGCTTTTGGTAGGAATTTTAGTTTTAATCTAAACCAATTTTTCCTAAAAAGGAAAATAATTCCATAATTACATTAAGATATATTATTATTTATAAATATGGTAGATTCTGAATTAACTATAAATTAACATGTAATCAAGATCTCTTAATTGTTCATCTTAGAGTTATGACATTAAAATTTCATAACTCATTGAGTGACCACCTTTAACTTTGCATCCAAACAAAAGTGGCATTGTAATGAGAGAGGAATGCATGTTATGTTATTATATCATTTTTTCACTTGAAATTATTACTAAAATGTTGATTTATTGAACATAGATCAACTTGAGTATCCCCAAAAAAGAAAAGATTCAAGATACTACATCACTTGCAAGATATTATCATTGCAATTTTCTTTCACTTAGTTTAGATATAGATATCCCTCCCCTCAAAAAGAAAAAAAATCTTCTTTCATGTTTATCATTTGCATGGATATTTTTTAATGTTATTACTACCTACGTTTCTTTCACTAAGTGGATTTATTACTGTTAAATGAAAATTTTGTTTTGTTTTAATTTGTTTTAAATTTATGTAGGTTATGGAAGACCATTACTAAATAAAAACCTTCTCATAGAGATCCTCAAGCTCGATAATTTTCTCTTGAAGATGTGTATTGGAAAAGAGTTTCACAACTATTTTTCCTACTACTCTTGTAGTAAGAATTCATTAATTTAATTCATCTAGGACATGTGATTATTTTGGGGTTTTTGTTAGAACAGAAATATCATATCTTTTTATGTTTTGGTGATTTAGTTGACTTTAGTGTCTTGTGTGGTTGAGATGTCTTAATTGAATATGTTAAAAGTAGAGACAAAATTATATCAATCATTTAAAAAATTGATGCAAGAGCATCGCCATCAAAGCACAAGTGGAAGACAGTTGGGCGCACTAGTGTGTATTTTGAAATATTTTTGAATTACAAAGTTGGTGTATTAATGTAATATTTGAAAAAGATTTTGAGTTATGACATATTTAAAGATCGGAGGCTGAGCCACTGCTAAGATCGATGGGGGAATGCATTTTTATTTAATGTGAAGGATCACAGTATAGATCTGGAGCTTTTGCTCTTATCTGTCTAACTTAAATATTTATTGTAATAAATGTTAAGTGGTTGAAAGATTTTATTTCGATAGCATAGCTTTAGAGTAGTTTGAGGCAACAACTCCAAGAGTCCCTTTGTATAAAACTTGGTATTGTTGCAGAGAAGAGGCTGTTGAATATAGTGTGTAGATCGTCGTTGTAGCAAAGAGCCAAGAGTTACAGAGAAGTAGTGTATGTATGAATGTAATTTTCAGTTGAATGAATATAATATAGGAACATTGTCCTAAAAGTATGGTGTTGTTGTGTCTATCTGAATGAGTGAATGGTATACTTTTATGTTTTATTCTTTGTTATTTCTTTTTCTTATATTTGTGTATACATTTACATGGTTGAATGTATGATTCACTGTGAAGAGTGAATCAATTTCAGTTGTTTATCTTCTATGAGCGAGTGCAAGGACTTCATGGCATCCACAAGGAGTGAGTTGACACAGTCTATTTTGACTCGTAAGCTCAAAAGATATAGCGTGAACTTGTGTATGAAAGGAGTGAATAGACGTTCGCAAGGACTGTGGGACAAAGTTTTCAGACTCAAAAGTTCAGGAGGAGGAGTAGTGCGACTTTAGTCACATAAGAAAGAAGGAGTTGGAGAACAGTCGCAAAGAGTGCGAAATCACCCACACAGAAGTTGAGTGCGGAAGAAAACCTGTTGCAAGGAGTGCAGGGCCGAGATTTCGACTAACTATCAAAGGGAGTATTCTGATGAATGAAAGAAGGTTGAGGAAGTTAAGTTCAGGATGAAGAGGAGAGGAGAATTCCTAATATTTTCATGAAAAATCCATGAACAAGATTTGTTTCGCAAGGAGGCAAATAACTCCAAACCCTCATATCTGAAAGAACTACGTGCAAGGTGGTCGTAAGTTGTTTCAACATTTCATGGTTCGAGAAGTCTGGAGGTGTTACAAGTGCAAAGTCATGAACTCACGGAGTCGCGAAGTAATCACAATCATTGGTTGTGTGGGAGACACGTGACATAAATCCATAAGTTCGAAGAAGGGCGCTTTGGGAAGAGTTGAAGGTGGAGCTTGTGATATTTCTGAAGCCCGAGTTCATGGAGGACTAGCCCACGGTCATAACCCATGGTCACCAAAGCAGACATTTTAGCGTGGAGTTAGTACTCGCGAAGTTGAGTTTTGTTGGGAGCGTTGAAGAGTGAAGGCACGGGTAGTTTGACACCAAAAGGGACTTGTGTGTTGAGGATTCGAGGTCTTTTGAAGGCTCGAAGAGTCAATCTAACTCGAGAGTGTGAAGATCCAAGGCCAGGAGGTCATGTAGTCCCAAGGGGGGAAGGGGGGTTGCACGAGGACTGGTATCAGAGCAGAGACATAATTGATTTCTGTAGGAAGAGAGGTAGACTGATATCGACAAGAGGTATCAGATACATCATCACAATGCCTCCTAGAAGATGTGATGAGCCACCCGTAGAAAATCGAGCTATGGAAAGGGAGATGAGAGAATTGCATGTGAGGTTCGATGCCATGGAAACAACACAAAGGAGAGCACCTGATGTTGGAGACGTCAGCGATGCAGAAATTGAAGAAGTGGAAGTCGAAGAAGCTGTAGGAGAGGATGTTGTGGAAGAGATCTTGTTGAAAATGGTTGTCAAGTTGGGAGCCAGAGCGAATATTGATGTCCCAATGTATGAAGGTAATTTAGAAACTGAAGAGTTGCTTGATTGGATACGAGCGACGGATAAGTATTTCGACTATTAAGATGTCAAAGAGGAGAAAAAGGTGAGACATTTCATCACTAGGTTGAAAAGACATGCAACACTGTGGTGGGAACTTTGGCTAGGTCTAATAAGAGCTTTGGCTAGGTCTAATAATTCCAACCTCTAACATTTATTCAACCATACGCTCAACTTCACTCTTATGGGAATAAGGGTATCTGTAAGGCTTGATGTTAGGAGGAACACTCCTAGGAATTAAGTGATTAGCATGATCATGATTTCCAGTGGGTGGACGACCTCTAGGAATATCTTCAAATACTTTGGAATTATTATCAATGATCCCTTGGAGATCTAGGGGAATAGATGCCTTAGATGTTTGAACATCTAGTGAGAATATTTGCACAATTACACCATTATGCCACATTTTCAATCATGTTTTCATGCCATTAGAGATTATTTCCTTACTAGGTTTCCATTTGATACCCCTTAATTCAATTTCCTTTCCTTCCAATGAAAATTTCATGAAATTTTCTTGAAAATTAAAAGCCATTGTTCCCAATGATTGTAACCATTGGACTCCTAGTACGACATCAACACCACCCATGCGTATAGAAATCATTGGACTATTCATTACATATTCCCCCATAGTAATATTGATCTTATGGAATTTTCCTGACCAATTGATAGTTCCTCTATTTTCAATCATAACTTGAAACTTTGGCATTGGATATATAAAGTAATTGAGAGCTTTGGCTAATTTATAGTGAATGAATATATGAGTACTACCAAAATAAATTAGGACTATTACCTTTTTCTTTTTGATATATACTTCGATATTGAAGGTTTGAGGAGTGTTAATTCCAGCCAATGCATTACATGGTATTGTGGGAGTCAACTCTTTAGAAGAAATATCTTCAACGTTTTCATCTTGACATGGTTCTTGTTATTGTTCTTGGTCTTATTCCACTTGACAATCTATGTATAATAATTTATTCTCACCACACTTATGTCCCTTACTGTACTTGTTATCACAATTAAAGAATAAACCCTTTTTCTTTTCTTTCCTCCAATTGTTGAGGTGTCAACCTTGAAGGTTGAGGTGTTTTAGAAGAAGGAACATTATTCTCTCGATAGATGTTAGGAGTGGCCCTTCTAGTATCCATAGTCATATTTTTACTTTCAACATTTCTCACTACCCTGAATGCATTCTCCAATGACTTGGGTTTGCAAAGGAAAACCTCATGTTGAATGTTATCCTTTAAAGTTCATATGAATACATCAATCGGGTTCTCATCTGGAATATTTGTTACCTTTATATTCAGTCTTTGAAAGTTCTCAATGTGCTTCGAAACTGAACCCTTTTGCCTGATATTTATCAATTGAATAAAGAAGTCATTTCTCCTTGTATCCTCATAGAGTGATATCATTTCTTCCATGAAACTTGTGCAAGTGACAAGTGATTTCCGAGAAAAAAATCATCGATACCACACAAATTGATTGGATTCTAAATATAAAGAAGCAATTTGTACCTTTCGTGTGTGTGGCACATCATGTATATCAAAGAACTGCTCCATCTGAAGCATCCATGTGATTGGATCCTTTCCATCAAACTTCCTCATATCGATCTTAGGAAAGGGGTTGGTCTTCAACCTAAAGTTGGTGTTTCTCCAGTCTTGATTCATCTTCCTTGTGTCCTAATTATCAATTTCATGGGATACATTTTCAATTTCAGGTGACCTCTCTATTAGGAAAACATTCAATCCTTCCATGATCTCCCTTTTTAAACCATCCATATTAGTATCCATTATTGCCTCCAACTTAGCTTCAGTTAAATCCATCATCCCTTGTAATTCATTTTTTGTTACTGTCTTCTTTTGTAATTCATCCATGTCCCTGCGCATTTCTTCACCTTCATCAAGAATCTAAGTAGGACTATTTGAAGTCTTATTTGGTGCAGAAGTTCCATTTATTGGTGGCATGTTGTCCAAGTATCACTTTTAAACCTTGATTTCAAGGTGGTTCTGCTAGACAATATTTCTTCTGTTGTATCTCCAAAATTTCATCCCTTCTAGGTCTAAAAATTTTGTTCTGTAGTTCTCTGATATGTCTTATCTACAATTCCACAAGTCTGATCAAAATTGGATGTGCCAAGTGGAAGTTATGGTAACTTCCCCACACCTTGCTAATTTTTGGCCCTTCCAGGAGAGCGTACTTGTAGAGTGTGCCAATAGCACAATATTTGATATTGGATTCTGAAACTTGCATGAGGAATACTACAGACTGTCCAATGCAACTTGTCTCACTTAATTTGGACACTCACTAAAGAAGATATCATTGTTTTACCCGAAATACATGTTTGAGACTAGTTAATATGACTAGTCATCTACCCTATCTTACACAGGGTGTATCTACAAGTGTAGGATGAGCCAAAAGATGAAATTTTTATCACAACTACCTTGATAATTTCTCTGAATAGCCTCCAGGTTTTAGGGTTGGAAACTTCACATAAAAATAAATCATATCTTACAAGGTTATATTTTCGAAAGTATAAGGTCTCAAGAGATGAAATTTGAACCGCACATACCTTGATCCATCTACTAAATATCTTCGAAGGGGTTCCATCGGAAACGTCATAGAAAAAAGTTATAGTGAAAATTCCAAAGTGTCTCAAATGGAAGAGCGAAACCCCAAGACCTTGAGCTCTCATACCAAATGTTAAGAACCAAATATAAAAATAGCAAAAAAAAGCTCAGAATAAGTACTCATGGCCTTGAAAAAGAGAGGATTTTAGATAATAAACCTCTTCGAGGGGGCAACCTCCTTATATAAAACACAAATTTAAAAATACAGGATGATTCCAACTGAAAAGGTCTCCTTGGTATATATAGGATACTAGGAGGTACAATTAACACTAATGGACCCAAGACGACATAAATAAAATAACAATACTAATGCAATATGCCGCAATTAAGGGGTAATGTGCCACTATTTAGGGATTAACATTTCATATCATTTAGGTATATTATGCGCTTGTAGGGCCCATTTTATGGGTAGATCTAGCTTTTGTGATTTTGGGTGTAGAGCATTCAAGAGCTCATTTGAGGTCTTAAGCGATTGATTTTTTGGAAAATTTTTGTGAACAATCAATTTGAGTTTATAAACAATTTTTCGTCAAAACTTTGTGAACAAAATTCACAACCTATCGAGACGCTTCAATAGATCACGTCAATAGGAATTTGTATGCAGAAGTTATGCCTCGTGTAAGTTACTTGTCATCTTGACCACCATGAGATTGAGTGGGTGCCATGTCAAATCACATTATTCACACATGTGGATCTAGTCACGTATGGGATTTCATGAATATTCTAGAGGATGTAAAATCCTAACATTATTTTATTGTTGAGGCATGTAAAACCTGTAAACCTAACCTTAGATGGTGATCAATATATCTTAAATGTTGGGCTAGTAAGAAAGGAAGGAGTTTCATTCTCAAGATATTGTTTATTGCTCCATAGTCGATAGTGGGATATTGAAGCATAACGTAGGAAATAGAAAAACATGCATCATCCATTCAAGGCATAGTGTCAATGGAAAATTAATTGTGAATGCACTTTCTCTTCACATGCATTTCATAATTTAAAAGAAAAGAAAAAAGGATATGCCTCACTTCCTACCTAGTTTTTGGTATTGGACTTTCCTATGATACATATTATGTTCTTTATTTGCATGGTGTACTATTTTCTTAACTTTTTTCATTTCAATTTTAGTTTGTTTCAGTATTTACTACATTAAGATAATAGTATTAAATAAAATTCTAAAACAAAACACAACACAATAAATTTCATAATAATGTAATATTGTTATTACAAAATACTCTAGTGGAATATCCACAAGAATGTAGAGATCAAAACATCATTAGTGCATTGTTTTTAGAGATTTTTTTTCTTGAAACACTAAATATTTATTTTTAATTCTCTATGGATGGATAGGTGAGAAATTTAAATAATTTAAATATTACGATTGGAAATAGAATAAGAATATCCACAAGAATGTAGAGATCAAAACATCATTAATGCATTGTTTTTAGAGATTTTTTTTTCTTGAAACACTAAATATTTATTTTTAATTCTCCATGGATGGATAGGTGAGAAATTTAAATAATTTAAATATTATGATTGGAAATAGAATAAGTAGTTTAATTTAAAAGGTGTAACTTTCACTTCATTGAATATTTGAGTTGTCGCAAGTGCTTAATTCATGGATGAAAATCTAGGAAAAATCAAAACATCATTAATGCATTGTTTTTAGAGATTTTTTTTCTTGAAACACTAAATATTTATTTTTAATTCTCCATGGATGGATAGGTGAGAAATTTAAATAATTTAAATATTATGATTGGAAATAGAATAAGTAGTGTAATTTAAAAGGTGTAACTTTCACTTCATTGAATATTTGAGTTGTCGTAAGTGCTTACTTCATGGATGAAAATCTAGGAAAAAATTAATTAATGTAAAGTGAATTATGTAAATAAAATAATTTCAAATATTTTTATATGAATTTTAAAGAAAAAATTTGGTTGTTCTTCATCAATTTTAATTACAATATTTTTTTTATTGTTATTTTTATTAATAAAGAATGTTTTTATGATTTTTTTCCGTTACATTTATATATTAAAAAATATATTTTTAAAACTAATAAATAATTGAAACTAAATTACTCTAAATGGTTTATGAAAAATAATTTAATATTATAAATATGTTTATAAATTTTAAATTAATATTTCAAAAAATGTGTAGATATAAATTAAAAAGTAATGAAAGTATTTAACTATCACATATTTAGTATTTCGATACATCTCAAATATTAGATATATCCATAAAAGTTGTAGATATAAAATAAACCAACTAGACTTTGATATCCTAAAGTCGTTGTACGATAAGGTTAACATCAAAATTATTACAAAGACTTTAACATCCACTTCCTTTTAAAAAAAATATTTGGACGTTAAAATATTTTTGGTTCTCCCTTCAAAATCTTAAAACCGTTGTAAGGGTTGGAATTTGTTTGCTCGTTAAATATGGTTGAAATTTCTATATACTTGTGAGGTTAAACGGCCAGTTTCTTTTTGAATTTAGTTTAATTTGTTGATAAGTATATTATAATGTAATTATTTTGAGATTGGTATATTGTCATTAACCAATGATAAAGGGCTTCCCTAGGATTGAGTGTGTATTTTAAAGTATGTAATAAATCCTTCAAACTAGTTATATAGTTATATAAACGAGTAGGTAAGTCGTACATATGACTATAATTTTCTAATGTGTGTTGAGAAGCTAAAAAAATCTATCCCTTACTTTCAACCTATTAAATAATAAGTTTTTTTTGTATTTTATTTCTCCGTTTATATATTATTATTCCTCTGTTTTTAATGTGGGTTGAGAAGCTAAATAATATATCCTTATATAGTTTGAGTGGGCCTAATAGTTAAGAACATGTGTTTCATCTTAAGAGGTCACAGGTTCAAATCCAAAGAGGGGTAGGGTATGTATACCTCACTAAGAACTTGATTACTATACTAACTTCCATTCAAACTTGAAATAGTATGGAAACTTGAAATAGCTAAGTCATGATTTTTGTTTTTGCTTTAGGTGCTTTGGGAAATAAGAGCATAATGAAAAACATTAAGCTAAGTAATGATTTAATAGGGACATTTTATGGTTCAAAGGTATTTTTATTTGTTTTTCTTCATTTTTTAAAAGAAAATTTCAATTTTATATTTCAATTTACCATGAACATTACATTTTGTATATTAACTAAATAATTAATGGGTATGTCATTTCTAAAACTCTAAAAAATAATCTCTAATCCTTCTCTTTACTATCTTTTTCTTTTTAACTTTATATCACTCCCGTGAAGAAGGATTCACATTATCTACATGCAACTAAAAAATAGAAAGAATAAGAATGAAGAGGGGAGCATTTCCTGATTAGAACCAGAGTTGTCAATTTCATGAAAGCACTTCATTACCCTAGAAGAGAGAGTAGGTATAACTTTAATCACAGTGTCATTAGTTTCTATTTTATCCTCCAAGATAAGGTAGTGTTCCCCAAGTGGCACTTCTAGACAAGTATAGACAAGTAGTATTAGCATCCTTGGAATATTGTGTTTTGGGGTTTTCTTTATCCTTTTCATCTTTTTAAATTTCCATAAATGTCCAACTTTTTTATTTAGATTTAACCCCTTTTCTCCACGAGGAATGATCTCATGCATGAGGAGAATATCAAATAAATGTCTAGGAAGATGAAAAATCGAACACCAACATGTTGTATTATCATAATCCAAGACTTGAATCCATATAAAAATATTTTTTTGAGAATCATTTTGTCTAGAAGACCCTTACTAAGGTCAATCAGAATGCAAAGTCAAGCATGTGTGCATAGTCCAACTATAGCTCTCTTAAAATTTATTTTTATGTAACTCACTAAAGTATTCCCAATATATTCCATTAGTGAGATACACCAAAAATGTAAGGGTAAATTGGGAAGACAAACCCAAACTCACATACAAGTACTAGACATGTGTGTGTGTGTGTTTATTTATTTTTTTCTTTTAATTATTTCATGGCATATAAAATTACTAGGGTGGAAAATATTGAAATATATGGATAAAATTATTTGTAAACATTGAAATTATTGTGTTTCTTTCAATAACAAGCAACTAGCGTAACCTAAAATCTAAAATATGGAAATGGATATGAAACTGCCCAAGATTGAGGTTGTTTACATAGTTCAATTATCTCACAATTATTGGTTTCTCTTTTACTTTTTCTCTTTCAATCAAAATTTTGAATATTGGATATTCCTTTTTCAATGATATAGATTGGATCATTATATAATTTGCCATCAATCTTGTACTGTTGAGGAGGAAAAATTGGAATAATTGGCTTGCAAGGCCCATATTAGGTGTCGGTGTCATTTTGGTGATTTGGGATCTGAAAACTTCTAGATCTAGTTTGAGGCATTAAACTACACTATTTGAGGTCAAAACTTTGCTCACTCTAATCCACCCCATTAACATTATTCTACATGCCATAGTATTCCAATGGTGTAAAAAAACACCTCAATCAGATTTTATATGTAGATGTTATGCCTCTCACAAGTTAACCTACCCTATTGATACCATGTGGACACCACATTAGCCCCCATTACTTACAAATGTCATTCTAGTCACATGTCGAATTTCAAGAATATTGTAGAAATTTCAAAACACTAGCAATAATTGAGGGTTGAGGCATGCAAAAACCCAAATCGTGACCCTATACGAGTATTAGGCTATGTTAAATATCATGTCTAGGAAGAGAAGTGGTTCCATTGTTTTGGTATTGTTATTGTTCCATAGTTGATAAGAACATATAGGAGTAGGATATGGAAGCATAAGAAAGAATATAAAATATTTTGTATCAACCATTCATTCCATAGTGTCCATAGAAACTCCATAGTGAGTGCCCCTTTCTTTGTACTTACATTTCATAACTAAGAAAAATAGAGTAGAGCATAGGCCTTACATTCTATCTAGTTTTTCTACCATATTAATTTTTTTAAGCCACAACTTATGTTCATTAGTGTGGATGTTGTGTTCATTTACTTATTTTTTTATTTATGTTTTAGATACTTCAATAATTTTGAACACTATGCCACAAATAATAAATTTGGGATTTAAGGTAATAAACTGCATAATTAATAAATAATAGAATTGGGGTTTCTTTTGCGGCTGGAGGAAACCCAAGCCGCAGAATTAATAAATAATAGAATTGGGGTTTCTTTTGCGGCTGGAGGAAACCCAAGCCGTAGACGCCCATGATCTCGCTCCTCCTCTCTCGGTGAGGGTTCTCGAAGAAGGTCGACGGAGTTTCCAATTCTCTTGGTGTTGCTACATTGTCAATCGATGTTGCAGACTCCAGACTCTTCAATGATGGTTTACTCCTCTGCGGCGGTGGTGGTTTGCTCATGTGCGAGAGCTTGAGGACCTTTCACAAATATCTATTTTATGCCGCAGTAGGATTGAAAGGGACCTTTTTTCTCTCCTTGCGCGACCAGGGATGGATTCTTTGGCATATGCATCCTCTTCGTGCCTCGTCACTTCTTTGGTTTCTTTGGTGTCTGTCGTGAGGGTGGATCCGGTTCTATGTTCGAGATGCACTCTAGTTATTGGGTGTTCCTGTTGGGATGATGCCACAGTTTCTTTTACTTAGAGTTGTATCTTTTAAGTGAGGTTCTTGCCTTATATTTCTCCTTTTGTGGTTTCGCTCTCTGGTTTTCTCGGTTGTTCAGGGTTTGATGTGATTTGGCCCCTTTCGGTGATCGTTGATGTTTTATCTATCTAGCAAAGGTTGTGTTAGAACATTTCGGTCATTTCCTTGGGTGTGCGGTGAAGGGCTTCACCTTGAGGTCCTAGGAGTGGGCATGCAGTTTATGGTTTACTAATGTTGTTTTGGGGTTCATCGTCGTCGTTGGATCTGGTTCAGCTTGTAATAGTTTTCATACCGCTTTAACCTGGTCCATCTGACCTCTTGGGGTTGTTTGGGTTTACCTGATTGGGGTTTTATTTTTGTGAGGGGCTCTCTTGTTAAGAGTTTCTGGCCTACTAAGGGCCGCTATATGTTTCTGTCTTTTCTTTTTTTGGCTCTCCAGCTAGCTACTTTGTGTCTCTTTGGAATATTCTACCCTTGTGCATTTGACACATTTAACACCTACATGATGTAATTTGGTTTTCTTTGGATAAATAAAATAAAGTTTGTTTCCTAAGAATTTTTTTTTTTTTTTGAGATTATAAAATATTGTTGTTTTAATTAATAAATAATAAGTAAATCGTCTAAATTTAATAATTCCCAAATATTTTTGGTGGTCACCATAAAAGAGGGATAAGATTACACTAAAACCCTAATATTTTGTTGCAAATTACCTTTATTATTTTTTACAAGATTATTTTAAATAATTGTTACCAAATGTCACTCTAGTAATCATGACCAGATGTCCCAAAAACCTCTCCACGTTTGGATGGTGCGAATGTTTCATTTTTTAATAGTTTTTTCAGAGAAAAGAAACATCACAGAACAATCTATTCGTTCCATAATATTGGTTCGAGAAATGATCATATAATAACCCGAAACCATCCAAAAAAAATATATCTTTTGGCCCCAGAGTCTCTGGGTGCAACATCACCACAACAACGGGATAACCCTAGCTGGAAGATCCAAGACGCGGTGCATTTTTAATTCCAAGATTGATTTAGGTTATGCATGCGGAGAAGGAGATGCGGATTTCCAATAGATTCACCTCTGCACACCTTGCTACAATCCTAACACTCTCGAAGCCCATGCTTCATATTCTTTCAACAGTTATTATCAAAACAACACCGCAACACTTGAACCTGCGGCTTCCAGGGCACTGCTTATGTCATTATCCAGTCTCCAGCTAAGTCTATTATAAAATTTTCTTTCAGGATTAGTTTAATTTTCTCTACATATACTCTATAATTATTGAATGTTCTCTGAGGATTAATTTAATAAGTGTTGTGCAAGGTATCGCCATTGCATTGCAATTTTTCAGAGATATATGATTCGTTTAAATGCATGGTTTGCATGGTTAATGTATTACAATATCATAAATATATAAATATAAGACAAGTCTTACAAGGGCATGCGTTAAGGATGCTTATGGTCCATGGCCCATTGGCCAAAAGCATTAGGTTCACCATTCTAAAATCAATTAAAAAATTAACCATTAGGGTTTGGTTATCTGCCCAGCATAGTAGAAAAATACATTTAAAAGATGTTTGTGTAGTAGAAAAATATATTCAAAAGAATTTTGTGTTTTATTTTTTGAAAAATGGTTACCCCTATGGGGGTTTACCATCCATCTCTGATGTGGATGTGTTAGTATAAGATCTATTGTGATGAAGTGGAATATCCATGGTTTTTTACATATTATATTTGTATCAAAGTAGTTCACTGTGGGTATTTTGTGGGAAGTTGTAGGATCTAAGAATTGGCTTAAGAAATAAGTCTCAAAACCTTAGAGGTGGTGGATGAGTCCAATCATAACAACCCTTGGGTTGAGGGATAGAATATATTTTAATTTGTAAGAGTAAGTTCATATCTCTAGAAACATGGCCCTTATGGCAGCTTTGGTGAACAATTTTGGACCTTTTAGGGATGTTGGTGGCTCTAACATATAAGTTGGATTAAATGAAAATTCATGAGAAAATTAAGACCCATAAAAGGAGCCGAAAAAAGATTCACGGAAAGAGAAACCAAGTGCTAGTATCATCACTTTTTTGTAATATTTTTTTAAAATGGAAGGGAAAGTGGATATCAAACAATATCAAATGTTTTTGATTTGAATCATTGATTGCAACAATCAGAATTTTACTTCATTTTACAAAATATAGATGAAGAGAAATATATTTCATATGCCTCACTAAAATTGGAGGTTCATGCCCTAACCTAGTGGGAAATCCACCCAAAGACACTTAAGTTTGAGGGTCGAAGGTTTCTAAATCCCTCATCAAGTCCCTCCTCTACCCTATTGGATATGCATAGGACCAATCAATAAGTTAGCCTCACTTTAGGCAAAGGAAAGGGTCGAGTGAGGGAGAGTACACCATTGAGTTCATAAAAAAGGAAAGTATCTTGATTGTATCTCCCATCTCCCAATATACATGGTCATTTATGAAAGAATGTGATCTTGTTTAAACCAAGGATAGTTTATTAATTATATGTGAAATAACAATACCCAAAGAACATAGGAAATAATAAAATACAACCAAGTGGTTCCAACCCAAAATACCACCAAGATGCTTCCATGGAGGGGAAGAAGAAATAGAAAGGAAAGGACAAGGATAAGAAAAAAACTACGCATCAGTAAAAGATTCTAAACAACTACTGCARCTTCCAACCGTTGTAATATCATTATTAACATGATGGATAAGTGTTGGAAGCTACATCTAAAAATGAATTTGAATAATCGTAAGAAGGATTCCAAGAAAAAGAACTTGCTAGCCATGGATTCAAGCAAMTGGTAGAGARTAKCTCGGATGTGGATGAAAACATTGTATGCACTATAGTGAAGAAGTAGGTGAATCGAAGTAATCTTCATCACAAGGAAGATAAGGAAATGGAAAAKCTCTTCCATACTAAGATCTAGGTCAAGAAGACAAAGGTGGAAGATCTATTTGATTCCAGTTCACAGGCCAACCAGATAGCGAAATATCTAGATAACAATCTTGGATTGGAATTTTGTGATCATCCTAACCCATATCCATTAGGATATGTAAATAAATATGTATTATTTAAGGTCACTAAACAATGTAAGATAAAATTTACTATAAGTGCATGCTATATTGATGAAGTGGAGGTAGATTTAATACCACTATATGTGGGTGGTATCGTGTTTGGAAGCCCCTACATGTATATAAGGGATGTAATCTTCAAGAGGAGATCACACCAATACTATAAGAACAAGGATGGTAAGTATTTCATCATCAATGCACACAAAGCTAAATCCAAGATCTCTCTAGTAAGTGCTAACCAAGTCAATAAATTGATGTTTTAGTAGGAGGTGTGTATTACGTTTCTTAAGAGAGAATCAATTGGATTATGAATTGGTAAAAGTAAAGGTGTATCTAGAGGGATGTGCTAAAGATAAACCACATAAGTTAGAGGAGTTGTTGTAAGAATACAAAGAAGTGTTTTAGAATGATATAGTATTACCACATAAGAGAGAATTGAAGTATCATATATAGATGTTTTTTCACTCCCCATTGCGAATATTGGTCTTTATAGATAATCCATCCTCAAAATAAAATGAATTGGAGAAACATTTGCAGTAGATACTGAAGAGGAACTAATTTTACCAAGCACTCACCTTGTGGGTCACCTATCACCATAGTACTAAATAAGGATGAAACTTTGAAAATGTGTATCAACTATACATCTTTGAATATGATCACCCTCGAGAATTGGTACCCTCTACCTAGG
>JASDQU010735733.1:33009-43086 GCA_032191745.1 Picea mariana | reverse complement strand
CAAAGCTAAATCTAAGTTCTCTATGGTATGTGCCAACCAAAACAAGAAACTTATTTGTTCTATTGGGAAGTTTGCATTACTTTTCTTAAGAGAGAATCAACTTCTTGATGAATTGGTAAAAGTAAAGGGATCTTTGGAAGGATGCACTAAAGAAGAGAAACATCAATTGAAGAACTTGTTACAAACATACAAAAAATCTTTTTAGAAGCCTAAAGGATTACAACATAAGAGGGAAGTTGATTATGAGACATAGTTGTTATATAACTCCCCAGTTCGAAACTTTCAACTATACAAAAAAATAATCCTGGAAGTAGATGAACTAAAGAAACAGTTGTAGTAGGTCCTTGATTAAGGAGTAATCCAACCAAGAATTTACCTTTTGGATCACCTAGTATTATAATATCAAATAACGATGGGACTTGGAGAATGTGTATCAACTAAAGATCTTTAAACAATATTACCCTCAAGAATCGTTACCATCTTCCGAGGATCGATGATTTTTTAGATCAATTGCAACATGTCAATTACTTCACCGAGTTGGATGTCAAATTGGGATACCACCAAGTACAAGTTAAATAATAATACACATGCATGACTATGTTCAAGACAAGGAAAGTTTGATATGAATGGTTGGTAACACCTTTTGGTTTATGTAATGCACCAACTACATTTATATCTTTGATGAATGATGTATTTTGTTCCTTTCTTGTAATATCCCCCGGTATTTACCCAGTTATATTATGAATTGTAAACATGTTTATGAATTGTAAATCATGTTTTGTAGGATGTTGAGCCGAGTATTGATAAGTTGGTAGGCTTATGTGTTCATTAGGCCGGAGAGCCTAAGTGTTAAAGGCCAGGAGCATGTTTTTTGTATATGTAATTATAAAGAACATTAATAAAGATTAAACATCATTGTGTGCAAACCAACCACAAAGAAAGAGTGATGGGGGACTAAGATTCCACAGAGAGGGAAACGAAAAGGGGGCTTAAAGGTTGGAAAGGGGAGGGCTAATCTAAGGGGCTTAAGTCCTTGAGAATAATATTTTATTATTATTCCAAAGTTGTGGGACAAACATGTTTTTATCCTAAGTCCTGGGAGAGGCAATGCATGCAGCTCCAACATGTGCAAAAGGGAATGCATGCAGCTCCAAGAAGACAAGTGTCGACCTAGGCGCATGCGGATAAAATCCAAAGTGTCAGCTGTATCAGAGCCCAAGGTTTCAACACTGAGCCTAGATGGGTTGGATAAGTGGTCTTTAGACCCAAGGTTTCAAGTGGAAAAGGGTGTTTGGAGGAACCAATTTCGAACCTTAAAATGTTTTTTTGAGTGCCAAGGGGTTACTTGACCGTGTTATGAAACTCAGGAGGAGTAGCGGTAGAATAAAAACATAGCCGTCGTGGTATTTGACCAGAGAGAGAGAGAGAGAGATCTCAATGTTGGGGGTGTTGGAGCCATAGGATCTGTTCAGAAAGAAAAGTCCTTTCCAACCGTGAGATCTAGAGAAGGTGCAGGAAGGTTATCCTGGAAGCCTTTCGGAGTTCGAAAATTGGGAGAAGCGGGATTGCACTGAGACACCAACCTCCGAAACCCGAAAATCCAAAGTCTCGAGGAGATCTACACCGTAGATATGGGGAAAAGAGCCTAACCGTTGGATCAATCAGAAGGACAGATTGTAATTTCAGGAGTTCGATTTTCGAGAGAAGTGGATTGTGTCATTGAACAAACTCCCAAATTTTGAAGTTGCGAAGCAAAAGAGTACACGTGGTGGGGCCGGATGACGTTGCCTGGGGTGACGTGGAATTTCCTAGGCGTACCATGTGTCATCGCCTTAGTTGGTGACAACCATACTATGTGGGTCCGAAGGACAGAGAAGTCGAAAGTTCAGGAGTCGCGAGATAGGGAAGAAGCAAACGTGAAAGCTTCCAGAACCCGAAGTTTCGAAGTCCCAAAGTCCCGAAGCTTCGAAGTTCCAAAGTCTCAGAACTACGATATCTGAAGTTTAGCGAGTGTCAGCCATTGGATGTTGAGTAGACGTCGATGGTTGATCCGCCCTACATCGTGATTTCGTTAGTTTGGAACTCTGGAAGTTGTTGTTTAGTACTTTGAAACCTCCCGAAGCACTTGGAAGTTGGGGCTCAGGTCATAGCCCAATGTCACAATCAAAGGGGCCTAGTGGGAGGAGCTAATGCCTAGGAGATTCGTGATTTAGAAAATCAAGAATCGAGAGTATCGGGTTTGGCCCACAGCTGAATACCCAAAACGCGAAGTTGCAAAGCACCATTTCTGTTAGGCAAGTGGTCACAACCTTCAATCACATGGGTTAGGAGCTAAGAGAAAAGGGTTAGTGCCTGAAAAATTAGCAAAGCAGATCTCCGAAAGAAGAAATCTGCGGGGATTCTTGATTGAACGAGAATCGCAGAGAATGAAAACTGAATGTTTTTCTTGAATCGGATTTGTTTTTGAATGGTGTGGAATTTGTTAAGGAATGATGTCCTGAAAATTTCTGGTTGTTTGTACGTGTGTTTGCAGAAGTTTAGCGAGTTTCATAACCGTTTAGAGTTGCCACTGGGTGCAAAGAAATGGAGGAGACACATAATGCTTCTAGTTCAGAGAATGAAGCTAAAGGGATGGATGTTCATTTGGGATTTGAAAAATCGAACTCCAATGGACATGGAGAGGAGATAGATAAGGAAGAAAACATGATGAAAATCATTGAAAGATTGTAGAAAGATTCCCAAACTCACCGAGAAGATAGCAGAAAACTCAGGAAAGCTCAGGAAAAACAAGGATAATTTAACGTAAAGTTGTTAAAGATTTTGGAGAGAATCGAAAAGGTTCGAAAAGAAGAGTGACTCCAACAAAACAGGGAGTCATAGGACCCCTAAGAGGAAAAGAAGATCATAGAGTGTTAGCAAGCATTGACGTCGCTCCCCAAAGCATTCCAGTAAGGAAGCACGCAGTAGTTCAAGACCATCTCCTACTAGGAAGCATAGGAGGTATGGAGTGGATGAACTGAAAGGAGAAATGAACAAGATTAAGCCTCCTACGTTTGATGGAGAACACAAGAAGGAGGAAGATGTTGAAACATGGTTTCTTGGCATGACAAAATATTTTCAACTACAGAATTATTCCTCTCATGCAGAGGGTAGAATTGAAATGTATCAATTGAAAGGAAAAGAATCCATGTGGTGGGATCAACTTGTGCAAGTGCATCACATTAGAGAGAAATATATCACTTGGAAAGAATTCAAGAGGTATTTCGAGAAGAAATAATTCACTAAAATATACTACGATAGAAAGATTAAAGAGTTCTTTGAACTCAAGTTGGACAACATGACCATTGATGAGTATGAACGGAGGTTTGTTGAATTACTGAAGTATGTTTCCTTCATCGAGGATTAGACTGTCAAGATTCAAAGGTATCTGAGTGGACTGCCACCTTCCATTGGGGACAAGATTCAGTATGATGACCCTAAGACCATGGAAGAAACTATAAGAAGAGAGAAATGCTTAGATAAGCAACAAAGATAAAAGCCTACTTTTCAAAAGGCTTGGGATGAGCAAAAGAAGTTTAAGAAAGAACAGAGGTAGAAGGGAAACAAACCTCCCTTTTTTAGAAACATTCATCAAGGGCAGCCATCATTTAGAGAGCCAAGAATGGCAAACATAGGGGAACAAAGGCCAAGACAAATGCCCATTCAGTGTTGGGGCTGTCAGGGGAACCATAAGTACAAAGATTGTCCCCACAAAAATGGCAAAGTGAGAGCTGTCCATAATGTTCAGCAAGCTAAAATAGTGGAGGACATGGGCAGCAAAATTCCAACGATATACGCATCCCTGGACAACAAGCAAGATAAATATCAGTCGCACATGATTAAAGTGGAAGGTATGATCAACAACCATGCTTTTACTATTTTAATTGATTCAGGGGCTAGCCATAGTTATATAGATCCTAGAATGGTGGAAAGTTTGCAATTGTCAAGAAGCAAACATGAAAAGTCTTGTTTAGTGCAACTGGCTACAAGAACCAAGAGAAAAGTCACTGAGTTGGTTAAGTCCTATCATGTGGACATGAAAGGATTGAGCACAAAGGCTGACTTGAACATTCTTCCTTTAGGTTCTTATGACTGTCTAATTGGGATGGACTGGTTGGACCAGTACCATGCCATATTAGACTGTCGTAACAAGGAATTCACTTGCCTGGATGAGGAAGGAAATTGGAAAATATTCTAAGAAATTCCCAGACTTGTTTCTATCAGAGAAATCTTAGTAATGCAGCTAAAGAAGTGCTACAAAAAAGGTTGTCGATTATTTTCAGCCCATGTGGAGGAAGCATCTAAGAATGAGGTATCAACGATTGGAGATCATGCGGTACTAAAGGAGTTTGAAGATGTATTCCAGGAGGTACCCGGACTACCCCTGAAGAGAGGTATTGAATTCTCTGTAAACTTGATGCATGGAGCAGCACCAGTGTCGAAATCTCCCTATAGAATGAGTACGTTGGAGATGAAAGAACTGCAATTGCATCTTGAAGAGCTTCTGAAGAAGGGGTATGAATGCCCAAGTGTTTCACCTTTGGGTGCCCGATCCTGTTCGTGAAGAAGAAGGATGGGACATTGAGATTGTGTATCGATTTTAGACAATTGAACAAAGTAACTGTAAAGAACAAATATCCTCTATCGAGGATTGATGAACTCTCTGATCAGTTGAAGGATGCAAAGACATTTTCTAAGATAGACCTCGGTTCGGGATATCAGGAAGTAAGAATAGAGGATGAAGACATCAACAAGACTGCCTTTAGAACAAGGTATGGTCATTACAAGTTCATAGTGGTGACGTTTGGGCTGTCCAACACACCCCTTGTTTTTATGTGCCTAATAAATGGTGTATTCATGGATTATTTGGACAAGTTTGTCATCGTCTTTTTAGATGACATTCTGGTGTATTCCAAGTCAAACAAAGAGCATGAAAAACATCTAAGGATGGTGTTGCGGGTGCTAAGAGAGAACCAAATGTATGCCAAGTTGAACAAGTGCTTGTTTTATCAGGAGCAGATCCATTACTTGGGGCATATTATTTTGAAGGATGGGATAGTTGTAGATCTTGAGAAGATTGAGGCCATCAGAGAATCGTCATCACCAAAGAACATGTCGGAAGTCATATCCTTTATGGTTCTAGCTGGTTATTACAAAAGGTTTATCGTCGGGTTCTCTAGGATAGCTCACCCTATCACTTCCTTGGAAAGGAAGGAGAAGAAGTTTCAATGGAAAGAGGATTGTGAGAGAAGCTTCCAACAATTGAAGCAATTGTTGACCAGTGCTCCAATCCTGAGGATTGTAGATCCGAACAAAGATTTCGCGGTGTGCATAAATGCATGCAAAGAAGGATTGGGAGGATTCCTTAGTCAGAATGGATTCATAATTTGTTATGAATCCAAAAAGTTTAAATAGCATGAAAGGAACTACACAACTCATGATTTGGAGTTGGCGGCCATAGTACATGCTCTAAAGAAATGGAGGCATTACCTCATGGGAAGGAGTTTCGAACTGAGGATAGACCATAACGGTCTGAAGTATTTGTTTGATCAACCAACCTTGAACGCTAGACAAAGTAGGTGGTTGGAGTTTCTCTGTGAGTATGACTTTGATATCAAGCATATCAAAGGAAAGGAAAACAAAGTGGTTGATGCACTCAGTAGGAGAGTACACAAATTACATGCTACAACCATTAGCATGTACCAAACTGATATTAAAAGCATAATTTTGGAGACTGCAAATACAGATTTATAGTACACGGATTTGGTAGCAAAGCTATAGCAAGGTAAGATGCCATAGAAAATGGAAAATTATAAATTGGAAACTAACGGAATATTTTTGTACAAGAACAAAATTTATGTACCTAACGTCCAGGAATTGAAACTTATGATTTTGCATGAAATGCATAATGTGCCTTATGATGGGCACCCTGGATATTAGAAAACTCTGGCAGCAGTCAAAAACTATTATGTTTGGCCAGGTATGAAGAAATAGATTGCATAATACATCGCCATATGTATGGAGTGCCAGAAGGTTAAAGCTACGCACAAGCACCCAACATGGTTGCTGCAACCTTTACCCATTCTTGAGTGGAAGTGGGAAGTGATGACAATGGATTTCATCAATGGATTACCCAGAACAGGAAAGTAGCATGATTCAATCATGGTGGTGGTGGACATACTTACGAAAGCTGCCCATTTTATTCCACTAAAGACTACTCACAAGCTAGCAGATGTTGTTGATATTTTTATGAAGGAAGTGGCACGATTGCACGGAATTCCCAAGACAATTGTGTTTGACAGAGACCCGAAATTTATCTCAAATTTCTGGAAAGGGTTATTCAAGGGGTTCAGAACGAATATAAATTTCAACACTTCTTATCATCCTGAGTCCGTTGGGAAGACAGAGTGGGTGAATCGAATAATAGAAGACATACTGAGGATGTATGTGATGGACAAACCATCGAAATGGGAAGACTACCTACACTTGGTAGAATTAGCCTACAATAATGGGTATCAAGCATCATTGAAGATGAGCCCATTTGAAGCACTTTATGGAATAAAGTGCAATAATTCAGTAAGTTGGGATAATCCAGCTGATAGGGCAGTAGTTGGGCCAGAGTTTCTCAAGGAAATGGAAGAAGAAATGCTAAAAATTAAGAAGAATTTAAAAGCTTCCCAAGATAGGAAGAAGAGTTGTGCTGATAAGAACAGAACCCACAGAGAGTTCAAAGTGGGTGACCATTTTTTCCTGAAAGTAAAAGCCAATAGATGTTCCCTGAAGTTGGGAAACTGCGTCAAGTTGGCAGCCATATTTTGTGGGCCAGTTGGATATATGCTTGCATTACTTGCATCCATGATTGTACATAATGTTTTCCATGTTTCGTTTCTTAACAAATATATACCTAATGCTAATCATGTAATTGATTGGAATGTGATTCAGGTGGAGCAAGAAGGTGTCCTGCAAGTGCATCATGTGCGCATATTGTACCGGAAAAGAAAACAACTCTGGAATCGAGCCATAGGGCTTGTAAAGGTCTAGTGGACCTGGTACGGTTCTGAGGACGCGACTTGGGAACATGAAGATGCTATGCGGGAAAAATACCTGCATCTTTTTGAATATTTTGAAAATCTTGTTGATGTTGTGTAAAGAGTTGCAGTGAGGAGAGTGAAAAAAATAAGGGGAGGGGATTGTAATATCCCCTGGTAGTGCCCCAGTTATATTATGAATTGGAAACATGTTTATGAATTGTAAATCATGTTTTGTAGGCTGGTGAGCCGAGTATTGATAAGTTGGTGGGCTTATGTGTTCATTAGGACGGAGAACCTAAGTGTTAAAGGCAAGGAGCCTGTTTTTTGTATATGTAATTATGCAGAACATTAATAAAGATTAAACATTGTTGCGTGCATACTAACCATGAAGAAAGAGTGATGGGGGACTAAGCTTCCAAAGAGAGGGTAAGGGAAAGGGGGTTGAAAGGTTGGAAATGGGGGGACTAAGCTTAGGGGATTAAGTCCTTGAGAATAATATTTTATTATTATTCCAAAGCTGTGGAACAAACATGTTTTTATCCTAAGTCTCGGGAGAGGCAACACATGCAGTTCCAAGGTGTGCAAAAGGGAATGCATGCAGCTCCACGAAGACAAGTGTTGACCTGGACGCATGCGGTTAAAAGTCAAAGCGTCAACTAAGTTGGGGGGTTCTGTTAGTTTTCTCGATCCTCCGTCTGAGAGCGTGAGACCTTTGTATTCGACATTTTCAATATTCACGCACGCACCAGAAAACCATAAATCCATGAATCGTTTTGTGTCTTCAGAGGAACCCGACACTTGAGTAATCACCTTAGTTGTGCGGTGTCTTAGCGTGGGCTATTGCTGCCTGCGGTGCCATGTCCATCTGTTGTTGCTACTGTCATCCCTATGTGAATGAGTGTTGAATTGTTGTTGTTGTCCTCACTTGATGGGAGCTGAGTTGAGGAGTGTGTTGAAGAAGCGGGTTGTCAGGTCCGTGGAAGAAGAGGCAGGTTGTCAGGCCTGTGAGCAACTCTCTTCAGGTGATAGATTTTGTTGGGAAGTGGTTTTCTCCAAGAGAGAATCCAACACCAGCTACGGAGCTCTGAGACTTCCTGATCCGTCCTGTTGCTAAGACCCAGAGAGGGTGGTGAAGCACCGATGGACTGTGCTTGTGAAGGTGTATACTCCCAGGTGGAATAGGCATGTGGGGAATGATATTCTGTGAGTAGTGGGCGTAAAAAGGCTCCTGGAGAGAATCCTTCTGGTTTCTCTGTGCAGTTTTCCTGTAACCTTAACTTAGTCTAGGATTCCCTTGCCTTGGGTGGAGCTTGGTCCCAGCTCAGGGGTGACCCACTACTGAGCATGATGAGCATCTTGGTCTAAGGCTGGGAGGTTCGTGGAAGGTTCGCACGTATTTGGTGGAGTTACTACAATATCAAATATACGTATAATTTTGTGTTTAATTTCAGTTAAAATGCATGTGTGTGATGCTTGTAATATTGTCATGTATTCCATTGCATGAATGAATTATTGTTAATTCCATTAATTCTGTATGTTAGCAATAATACTATGATTACTTTGTATTGTTGGTTAAGTTTTATTAAATGTGTTAAATGGATTTAATGCATGTTATATATATAAGTATGAGAATTTTTCCACGTAGTAGCATTGCCCAGTCTTTGGAGGGCCGAAGATGTTACAATATGTATCACAACTTTAAAGGCTAAGTTAAGGTTGTGTTGGTAGCATTGGCCGGTCTTTGGAGGGTCGGGGATGTTACATTTCTAGATTCATTTGTGATAGTATACTTAGATGATATATTTTTTTTTATATCTCTACCTACGAAGAGCATATCTCAAATCACATGCAGATGTTAGAGACTTTAAAAAGGAATCAATTACAAGCTAGCCTCAAGAAATGTGATTTTTCTCAATAGTCATTTGTGTAAATGGGGTATGTGATTGGGGCAAGGGAACTCAAGATAAATCTTGTTAATATGGAGGTCATCCTCAAGTTCCCATTTCCTACTAATGTCACTGAATTTAGGAGGTTTGTTGGAATAGTGTAGTACCTATGGAAGTCTATAGTATCTTTTTTTACTATGGTTGTACACCACTTCATTTCATAACATCTAGTCGTAAGAGTTTTGAGTAAGTGAGGAATTGGGAGAAAGATTTCCATGAGATAAAATAAAAGACCGGTCAAGTATCAGATCTTGATTTGAATAATTTTCAAAATCCTTTTGTATTCAAAACAAATGTAAGTTGATATGTTATGGAGAGGTCTTCTTGCAAGAAGGTAAGTAAATAGTATATCATTTCAAAATGTTTCATGGTGAAGTCTTTAACTACCCTATATATGATAAGTAACTATCTTCCTTGGTTGAAGAAATTAAGAAGTGGAAGCGTTATCTAATGGGAAAGGAAACCAATATCCTTGTTGATCACTATCCACTACAGTATTTGTAGGTTCAGGGTAAGCTTCAACAAGCCATACGTCACATGTGGATGTGATTTTTTCAACAATTTTATCTAGCCATCAAATATAATACGAGAAGCACTAATATGTTGGAAGATGTTTTTTCAAGACCACCAACATTAAATATTACATCTTTGGGAAGTCTTATACACATGGATCCTTTTACCCCTGATGCATACAAAGAGGTATACATAGACGATGATGACTTTAAAGAGATGTTCCAATAGCTACAGGGATAAATTGATGTCTAAGAAGGAGATAGTAAGGATGACTATCATATCTATAGTGGATTTCTCTATATTCTTGAAACGTTCTATGTTCTTAAAGATGAAATATTTCAACTTATCAAAGAGGCCCACACCTTCAAAGTTTCAAGACAATTTGGTGTTGGGAACACAATTGCCAACTTACAGAGGTATGTGTATTGGCCTAGAATGCAAGAAGATGTAGCTCATTTTCTTAGAGGATGCACACTTTGTTGTACCACCAAGCCTAGTAATAGAAAACAAGGTTCAAACCATTCCTTACCAATACCCTCTAAAACCTA
>JASDQU010735733.1:0-12246 GCA_032191745.1 Picea mariana | reverse complement strand
GATTTCTTATTGTTAAATGAAAAATTTGTTTTGTTTTAATTTGTTTGAAATTTATGTAGGTTATGGGAGACCATTATTAAATAAAAACCTTCTCATAGAGATCCTCAAGCTCGATAATTATCTCTTGAAGATGTGTATTGGAAAAGAGTTTCACAACTATTTTTCCTACTGCTCTTGTAGTAAGAATTCATTAATTTAATTCATTTCGGACATGTGATTATTTTGGGGGGTTTTGTTAGAACAAAAATATCATATCTTTTTATGTTTTGATGATTTAGTTGACTTTAGTATCTTGTGTGGTTGAGATGTCTTAATTGAATATGTTAAAAGTAGAGACAAAATAATATCAAACATCTAAAAATTGATGCAAGAGCATCGCCATCAAAGCACAAGTGGAAGACAACTGGGCGCACTAGCGTGTACTTTGAAATATTTTTGATTTCCAAAGTTCGTGTATTAATGTAATATTTGAAAAATATTTTGAGTTATGATCATATTTAATGATCGGAGGCTGAGCCACTGCTAAGATCGATGGGGGAATGCATTTTTCTTTAATGTGAAGGATTGCAGTATAAATCTGGAGCTTTCTCTCTTATCTATCTGACTCAAATATTTATTGTAATAAATGTTAAGTGGTTGAAAGATTTTATTTCGATAGGATAACTTTAGAGTAGTTGGAGGCAAGAACTCTAAGAGTCCCTTTGTATAAAACTTGGTATTGTTGCGAAGAAGAGGCTGTTGAATATAGTGTGTAGATCGCCATTGTAGCAAAGAGCCAAGAGTTACAGAGAAGTAGTGTATGTATGAATGTAATTTTTAGTTGAATGAATATAACATAGGAACATTGTCCTAAATGTATGTTTTCGTTGTGTCTATCTGAATGAGTGAATGGTATACTTTTCTATTTTATTCTCTGTTATTTCTTTTTCTTATATATGTGTATGTATTTACATGGTTGAATGTATGAGTCACTGTGAAGAGTGAATCAGTTTCAGTTGTTTATCTTCTACGAGTGAGTGCAAGGAGTTCATGGCATCCACAAGGAGTGAGTTGACAGAGTCTATTTTGACTCGTAAGCTCAAAAGATATAGCGTGAACTTGTGTATGAAAGGAGTGCATAGATGTTTGCAAGGAGTGTGGGACAAAGATTTCAGACTCAAAAGTTCAGGAAGAGGAGTAGTGCGACTTTAGTCACAGAAGACAGAAGGAATTGGAGAACAGTCGCAAAGAGTGAAAAATCACCCACGCGGAAGTTGTGCGGAAGAAAACCTGTTGCAAGGAGTGCAAAGGCCGAGATTTCGACTAAGTATCGAAGGGAGTATTCTGATGAACGAAAGAAGGTTGAGGAAGTTAAGTTCAAGAGGAAGAGGAGAGGAGAATCCTTGATATTTTCATGAAACATCCATGAACAAGATTTGTTCTGGAAGGAGGCGAATAACTCCAAACCCTCAGATTTGAAAGAACTACGTGCAAGGTGGTCGTAATTTGTTTTGAGATTTCCTAGTTCAAGAAGTCTGGAGGTGTTACAAGTGCAAAGTCATGAACTCACGGAGTCACAAAGTAATCGCAATCATTGGTTGTGTGGGAGACACACGACATAAATCCATAAGTTCGAAGAAGGGCACTTTGGGAAGAGTTGAAGGTGGAGCTCGTGATATTTCTAAAGCCCGAATTCATGGAGGACTAGCCCACAGTCATAACCCATGGTCACCAAAGCAAAAGTTTTAGCACGGAGTTAGTATTCGCGAAGTTGAGTGTTGCCAGGAGCACTAAAGAGCGAAGGAACGGGTAGTTTGACACCAAAAGGGACCTGTGTGTTGAGAATTCAGGGTCTATCGAAGGCCCGAAGAGTTAATCTAACTCGAGAGTGTGAAGATCCAAGGCCAAAGGAGGGAAGGGGGGTTGCGTTAGGAGTGGTATCAGAGCAGAGACATAATTGATTTCTATAGGAAGAGAGGTAGACTGATATCGATGAGAGGTATCAGATACGTCATCACAATGCCTCCTAGAAGACGTGATGAGCCACCCGTAGCAAACAAACCTATGGAAAGGGAGATGAGAGAATTGCATGCGAGGCTGGGTGCCATGGAAACACCACAAAGGAGAGCACCTAATGTTGGAGATGTCAGCGATGCATAAATTGAAGAAGTGGAAGTCGAAGAAGTTGTAGGAGAGGATGTTGCGGAAGAGATCTTGCTGAACGCAGTTGTCAAGTTGGGAGCCAGAGCAAAGATCGATGTCCCAATATATGAAGGTAATTTAGACACTAAAGAGTTGCTTGATTAGATACGAGCGATGCATAAGTATTTCGACTATTAAGATGTCAAAGAGGGGAAAAAGGTGAGACATGTCGTCACTAGGTTGAAAAGACATGTAACACTGTGGTGGGATGAACTATAGGCTGACAGAAGGAGCAAGGGAAAAAATAATATGAAGAGTTGTGATTGAATGGTAGCCAAGATAAAGGATAAACTCATACCCAAGGATTACTAGATAAATCTGTTCAGGAGGATGCAAAACCTGAGACAAAAAGGGATGACTGTGAAGGAGTACACAAAGGAGTTCTACAAATTGAACATCAGGGATGGACAGAGAGAGAGATGAAGAGAAAGTTTCCAGGTACATCAATGGCATGAGATATGATATCCAAGATGAAATCAACATGGTGACAATCAGAACAGTAGAGGATTCATATCAGATTGTGCTGAAGGAAAAATAAAAGTTGACAAGGAAGCAGAGTAAAAAAAACAGGGGTAGAAGTTTGAAGAGAGGCAAAGGAGTTTCCCAGGACAAGGCACAAAATTCCAAAAGTGAGGAAAATAAGCCACATAATCACTCTTAGAGAGGGGGAAGTTAACAAGGAAGGCAGAGTGGTGGTAGAAACTCTTTTCCCAAAGGAAGAGGAAGAGGCAGAGGAGGATAGGTAAGATGTTCTACATGTGGAAGAAAAAGGCACATGTCTTGGGATTGTCCCGAGAAAAAGAAAGAGGGAGGTGAAGCTCACATTTTGTAAGCGCAAAATTGAGATGTTGAGGCAAAAGGTGCAAAGGATGGGATATCTTTGATGATGAAGAAGGTTCTCTTAAAGCCAGAGCTAGAATTTGAAAGTACAGCAAAGAGGAATAGTTTGTTCAGGACAACTTGCAAAGCGAAGGATAGAGTTTGCAAGGTAATAATTGATAGTGGGAGCACTGGAAACTTACTATCAATAGAGTTGGTGGAGATGTTAGAGTTGGAGACTAATGTACACTCGCTGCCATATAAAGTCTCATGTTTGCAGAAAGGTCATCGAGTAAAAGTAACTAAAAAATGACTTGTTGAATTTAAGATAGGAGGATATAGAGATGAAATTATATGTGATGTGATTCCCATGGATGTATGTCATGTTTTGTTGGGAAGACCATGGTAGTATGACAAGAATTTCAGTCATGATGGGAGGAGAAATACGTACACCTTGGAGAAGAATCTTAGGACACACATGTTATTGCCAATTGAAGAGAAGAGAGTGAAGGAAGAAGCTAGCATGAGTGTACTTCTCATGAGTGGGAAGGAACTCTTGAATGAAGTAAAGAAGGAACAAGAGATGCAGTTTGTTGTAGTGAGGAAGCTAAGGGTTATCCTTACTAGTACTTCAATGGGAGATTTTCCTGAGGAAATTCAGGAACTGTTTGAGAATTTTGCTGATATAGTAGTGTATGAGTTTCCAAGCTCATTACCACCTATCAGAAGTATCATCCATTACATTGATTTGATACCAGGAGCAAATGTGCCGAACAAAGATGCATATAGGTTAACACCTCAAGAGAATGAGGAGGTGAAAAGACAGGCTCATGATCTGTTAGACAAAGGATTGGTTAGAGAAGGTTTGAGTCCATGTGCAATACCAACTGTATTGAGCCCGAAGAAGGATGGAGAATGTGTATAGACTCAAGAGCCATCAACAATATCACCATCAAATACAGATTCCCATTGCCAAGAATGGATGAGTTGATGGATTGTTTGAGCGGAGCGAAGTATTTTTCAAAGATAGATTTCTAGGTACATCAATGGCCTGAGATATGATATCGAAGACGAAATCAACATGGTGACAATCAAAATAGTAGAGGATGCATATCATATTGGGCTGAAGGCAAAAGAAAAGTTGAAAAGGAAGTAGAGTCAACAAAACAGGGGTAGAAATTTGAACAGAGGCAAAGGAGTTTCCCAGGACAAGGCACAAAATCCCAAAGGCGAGGGCAATAAGCCACATAATCACTCTAAGAGAGGGGGAATTTCCCAAGGAAGGCGGAGTGGTGGCATAAACTCTTTTCCAAAGGAAGAGGAAGAGGAAGAGGAGGATAAGTAAGATGTTCTGTATGTAGAAGAAAAATGCACATGTCTTGGGATTGTCCCGAGAGAAAGAAAGAGGGAGGTGAAGCTCACATTTTGTAAGTGCAAAAGAGAGATGTTGAGGAAGAAGGTGCAGAGGATGGGATATCTTTTATGATGAAGAAGGTTCTCTTAAATCCAGAGCCACAATTTGAAAATCTAGCACAGAGGAATAGTTTGTTCAGGACAACTTGCAAAGTGAAGGATAGAGTTTGCAAGGTAATAATTGAGAGTGGGAGCGCTGAAAACTTACTATCAACAGACCTGGTGGAGAAGTTAGAGCTAGATACGAATGTACACCCGATGCTATATAAAGTTTCATGGTTGCAGAAAGGTCATTGAGTAATAGTAACTAAACAATGCCTTGTTGAATTTAAGATAGGAGGATATACAGATGAAATTATATGTGATGTGATTCCCATGGATGTATGTCATGTTTTGTTGGGAAGACCATGGCAGTATGACAAGAATTTCATTCATGATGGGAGGAGAAATACTTACACCTTGGAGAAGAATGGTAGGACACACATGTTACTGCCAATTGAAGAGAAGAGAGTGAAGGACGAAGCTAGCATGAGCGTACTTCCCAAGAGTGGGAAGGAACTCCTGAATAAAGTAAAGAAGGAACAAGTGATGTAGTTTGTTGTAGTGAGGAAGCTGAGGATTATCCTTACCAGTACTTCAGTGGGAGATTTTCCTAAGGAAATTCAGGAACTGTTCAAGAATTTTGCTGATATAGTAGTGGATGAGTTTCTAAGCTCATCGCCACCTATCAGAAGTATCATTCATCACATTGATTTGATTGATCCATAGGATCTTTTAAATGACTATGGTTGAGTTTTAATTTTGCATCTATTAATTAACCATTTGAGAAACTTAGTGAAAGAATGAGGAAAGAAGAGGAATTATAATAGCCATATACACATATGAAGATCTGAAATGAAAATATAAATAGCAAACCATAACACACAGATTGATAATGGAGTTCAGCAACCCTTTGCCTACGTCTCTAGGCCTTTGTCTCTGTGGGGGAGGCTTCTTTATTTCTGTTCAAATGCTCAAAAGTACATCGCTGCAATTCCAAATGGCTACAAGACTGAATTTGTCATGTTCTCCCAGATCTCTAGAACCCTGTAAAGAAAACGACACACAAAACGGACGTCCGGAGCTCCCAGAAATGGTCCGACAGCGTCTCCTCCTCAAAAGCTTCTCTGCATCACACTGACTTTGGCTTGGCTTTTCTCTAGCATAACTCTACTCTGACAGACTTCCCATGGCCTCAAAAAAGCTTGGTTTATATAGCCTTGAAGTTGGTTTCTCAGCTCCAACTTCCTCCAAGAATTTGGCCTCCAAAAATGCCCAATATCCCCCAAAAATGGAGAGAATCAGTTAATAATAGGCTGTTTTAACAATAAAAAACCCAAAATTAGTACAAAAAACCCATTTCATAACAATAATAGGGCGCTAGCCCCCTCCATTGGCGCGCGCCCCTTTATTCCCGGTCACATGGGGGGTCATGTGGCCACGCGCTATGCACTGGCCCCCCTCCATACGCCCCACTCTTGGTTCTGTGGTGCCCCAATAGGGCCATGGGCCAAACTCTGTTATAACACCCCGTGCATTCGTTGGTTCAGCTCCGGGTTCGGTGGCATATACATAGGACCTGTGGGCGTATAGTTATAACTGCGCCTGTTCAAAACTCCCACACATTTGTTTGACCCCTCTGTCATGTGGTCATAAACATTGACTGTTGGACCTAGGGCTGGGGCTAAGCCCCGACCCTTTCCCCCACCGACCGGAACCATAGCCAAACTTAAATACAAAGTATGTCGTATGGATAACAAGCATCAACGGCCGCCCAGGTGGCTAGCCCATTTTTCTAGTCCGTTCGTCCCCGGGAGGTCACGGGTTTGACCCCCGGCCATGCCAAACCATTTTACATATAAACAAATAAACAATCATGGGGTGCCACGTGGCAGCCCTTGACTGGGCCACGTGGCACCTTAAAAACCAACCGAAACATGACACTTGTCAACCGCCAATTGGCCCACATGCCAGAGCCGTACTGCCACATCAACTTGCCACGTCAATCACCGTACTTCCCAGTCAGCCTACCCTGTCATCTTTCCACGTCAGCTGCTGACGTCACCCTGCCATGTGTCACCCTTTTAGTGGTGACACGTGTCACCTCGGGATTGGTCCAACTGTACGCCCAAACGATAAAATCTACATGCCATGTGTCACTCCCTGGAGCCACCATGTGTCTCTGTACGGACCTGCCACATGTTGTTGTACGAACCTGCCACATCAGTGTACGAACATGCCACATCAGCGTCCGTACAGACTGTACGGACTGCACAGTCAGCAATTTTTTTTGCCTGTTTGACTTTTCAGATAGAACATGATATATTCTCCATACGGAGCCTGTTTGACAAAGTAAATATACCACCGAAATCAAGAAGACGAGACGGACGCAATGGAATAGTTTTCGTCGCATTCCAAGCACTTTCACTTTTTAGCATTTTTCAAGCCCTATCAGGCTTCTGGATCCAATTTCGGATCATTGATACCAAGAGAAAACGTGCCGAACAAAGACGCATACGGGTTGACACCTCAAGAGAATGAGGAGGTGAAAAGATAGGTTCAGGATTTTTTAGACAAAGGATTGGTTAGAGAAGGCATGAGTCCATGTGCAGTACCAACTGTATGTAGCCCGAAGAAGGATGGAGAATGTGTACAGACTCAAAAGCCATCAACAATATCACCATCAGATACAGATTTCCATTGCCAAGAATGGATGACTTGATGGATTTTTTGAGCGGAACGAACTATTTTTCAAAGATAGATTTGAAAAGTGGATATCACCAGATAAGGATGAGAGAAGGTGATGAGTGGAAACAACATTCAAGACAAATGAGGGGTTGTATGAATGCCTTGTTATGTTGTTTGGATTGACAAATGCCCCGAGTACTTTTATGAGGCTAATGAATGAAGTGTTGAAAGATTTTATTGGAAAGTTTGTGATTGTATATATGGATGATATATTGGTCTTTAGGAAGACTAAAGAGGAGCAGTTGAGGCACTTGACGTTGGTAATGAGGAGGTTGCAACAAGAGAAGTTGTGGATTAATCTGAAAAAGTCCTCTTTCATGAAGAGAGAACTCGTTAATTTGGGTTTTGTGATTTCTTCAAATGAATAGAAGATGGATCCTGAAAAGGTGAAAGAAATCAGAGAATGGCTGCCACCGAGGAATATCTTTGAAGTGAGAAGATTCCATGGATTGGCAAGTTTTTATTGGAATTTCATCAGGAATTTTAGTGGGATTAGTGCTCAAATGATGGATACTATGAAGAAAAGACATAAGTATTTTAAATGGATAGAAGAGGCTGAGAGGAGCTTTAACATATTGAAGGAGAAGATAGCGAAACAATCAATTCTGGTTTTACTAGATTTTGGAAAGACATTTCAGGTGTGATGTGACGCGAGTGGAATTGCAATTGGAGCAGTCTTGAGCCAAGATAATAGGCCTGTTGCATATTTCAGTGAGAAGTTGAATGAAGTTAAGAAGAAGTAATCGACGTATAAAAAAGAGTTCTATGCCATAATTCAATCCTTGAAGAAATGGAGACACTATCTCATCCCAAATGAGTTTTTTTTGTACAATGATAATCAAGCTTTTCAATTCATAACTAGACATGAGAAATTAAACCAGAGACATTCCAAGTGGATAGAGTTTATGAAAAATTTTACATTTGTTATTAAACACATTTATGAAACCAAGAGGAGTGTCAAAGTTGAGAAACCTGGAGCAGAGTGAATTTAGGAGTGCTGGAGTCGAAGACTTCGCTGCAAAAATGTAGGAACTTCATAATCAGATCAAGGAGCAATTGAAGAAGAGAAGTAGTGAATACAAGCGTAGAGTTGATCCTCAAATAAGGAAGTTTGAATTTGAAGTCGGAGATCAAGTTCTAGCACATTTAAGGAAGGAAAGGTTCCCAAGGGGAACATATAAAAAGCTGAAGTTGAAAAAGATAGGACCGTGAAAAATCCTAAGAAGATTTGGTGAGAATGCTTATGAGATAAGGTTGTGAGGAGATCTGGGAATATCACCCATATTCAACATTGCAGACCTATATCCGTACAGGGAAGATGGAGCTGAAGGATCCAAAGATCAAAACAAGATCCAGTGGGAGAAAAAGATGCCTGTAATAGAGAAATCGTAGATGGAGTGTTAAGAACCTGAATAGATCTACAAATATAATCACCACAAATACTAAATACACAATAGATCCACAAAGAAAGATAGAAGAAACCACACTTTATTATTACCAAACCCTTGAGGTAGGGAAACACTGTACAATGGATCCTATTATGGAAGGGATCCTCTCCTGTTCACTTGCCTCTTCGAGGGGGAATCCTCTTATTGAGCTACTGCTCCAAATACAATATTTCTCTTCATATCTCATTACATTGCTTGAACATATTTATATAGTACTACCATCACCTAAGAACATTCTAGAGAAGGGATCTTCTAGAAGTAGAACCTTCTAAGAAGTCCTCTTACATTTATTATATCTAACTACCCATTTATTATATCTAACTACCATAGTGGGCCTTATTTAATAATATAGTTGACCTAGTCCACCTTACATTGAATGGCCTCCACTATTATCACTATGGGCCCTCTGGGCCCCACCACTACCTCTCTATCTACCTTACATTCCATCCCCCTTATGAAAGCGTTTTCCTCAACGCTTGATGTACAACCATATACCAGGGTCCATGGATAAGTATGGACCATAGTGCTAAAGTAGACTAGAGAACCAAGGTCCCATTGAGAAATGGTAGCCACCATGCTGAAGTATTACAACCACCATTATAAACCATGGTCTCATGTCCAATTGATCATGTGAACCCCACATGGAACATATCAACACACAATAACCAACTGAAAATTATGCTCCCAATGCTGACACTTGTCATGTGGATCCAAATAAGAAGATCCATCCACATAGTGGAAAAGGGTCGTAGAAGAATCTGGAAGGAATAATACCACTATAGAATATGCAGGATGGACACTGGTAATAATCATTGGCTCTTGATTTGTCACATTGATGCTCTCTACAAAAGGTGGATTAGAGTCATCAAATAAAATATGAAAGTGGTTGTCATCCAAGAAATGACAACTATCCATATACCAATCATCACAATCGGCCTCAAAATCATACCAAGAAAACATTTCTTGATTATATTCATCCTTGATGTCCATCATAAGAAATCTTTCTTGCATGTTATCCAATGAATCTTGAATACTATGAAAACTATAATTGAGACCATCTGCAAAGTCATCCAATGTGTCAATCAATTGGGATTTGAATGCTTCAGTAATTTGTAAAATTTCTTTGAGGGTTTGAGAGGAAATATCCATCTGAGCACGCTATGCACTCTTCGGTCCCACATCCATTATGAAAAAACCCAAAAAATAGAACAATAAGTTACGGCATAAAATCGGTGTTTTTTCTGGAAAACCCCTAAAAACCTGTTGAATTTAAAATGCTCATAACTTCACTTCCCGGACTCCGTTTCGATTGATTTGTTTTTTGAAATTGGGTGAAGTTGTGATAGGAACTCATATCTATAATTTTTTTGGGCAAATTAGGCCTCCAGCTACTACATAAATAAATAAAATATCGTGCCGTCGTCCACAGAAAAAGCCCTGAAAATTGCAGATTTTAAAACTTCAATATCTTGACTTCCCGGACTCCGTTTCGGACGATTTTTTTTTTTAACTTGGGTGTTTTTCTGAGAGGAAATCATATCTACAACTTGTTTCGGAAAAATTTTCACACAAATATGCCACAAATTTCTTGAATGTCCCGACCCTCTTTTTTATTCTCTGAAAAACAAATCTGCAAAAATAAAAAATATTTGCCCACAATGTCTGCCAAGAAAAGTGCTCTGATACCACTTGTTAAGAACCTATATTAGATCTGCAAATATAATTCAATGATACCAAGAATAAACCATAAACCATTCACCATAACATGAACACAAGAAATAGAGAAAACCCTTGAGGTAGGGTAACACCATATATTAATCCTTATGGAAGGATAAAACTCTTCAAGCAATCATTGTTTGTACAATCACAATATTATTCACTCTCAACCTGTGTGCTTTGAATATTCCTTATTGGAACTTTCAATCTATTAAACAACTGAACATTGATAAAATTATGCATGCAACTAGGGTTAATAGAAACAATGATATTTTTTTTATGAATACAACCATGAACCTGTAATATAGATTTTTCACATGAAAATAAACTCTTGGTTCTCTCTTTATCCTTATTTTCTCCATGAGACCACTTGTGTAACAATATTTTTTCAAATTCTCCATTGGAGAGTGTCATCATCTCCTTATAATCAAGGGATTTCTACCAAATGGCAACATCACCCTGCAATTTGAGATCTACCCAATGGGGCCAATTCTCTTTCCATGCTGACTTTCTTTAATTAATGAATGATTCAATACTAGGGCCATCACATTTCCCTATAAAATATATATTTCTATGAAAAACCCCCAAAAATAGAACAATAAGTTACGACAGAAAATGGCGGGTTTTTCTAGAAAAAACCCTGAAAAACCGTTGAATTTAAAATGCTCATAACTTTACTTCCCGAACTCCGTTTTGGCTGATTTTTGTTTTCAAATTGGGTATTTTTCCCATAGGAATTCAAATACCCAATTTGTTTTTCCAAATTAATCTCATAAAGCTTCATATATGAACCTGAAGTGCACCGTTTTCTTTGTCTTCTCTAGAAAAAATTCTGCAAAAAGAGAAAACAAATCTTCCATTCTTTGGCCAAGGAACATGCTCTGATACCAATTCTTAAGAACCAAAATAGCTATGAAAATATAATCACCACAAATACTGAATACACAATAGATCCACAAAGCAATATAGAAGAAACCACTCTTTATTATTAACAAACCTTTGAGGTAGGGCAACACCATACAATGGATCCTATTATGGAAGGGATCCTCTCTTGTTCGTTTGCCTCTTCGAGGGGGCATCCTCCTATTGAGATACTGCTCCAAATACAATATTTCTCTTCATATCCCATTACATTGCTTGAACATCTTTATATAGTACTACCATCACCTAAGAACATTCTAAAGAAGAAATCTTCTAAAAGTAGAACCTTCTAAGAAGTCTTCTTACATTTATTATATATAACTACCCATTTATTATATTTAACTACCATAGTGGGCCTTATTTAATAATATAGTGGACCTAGTCCACCTTACATTGAATGGCCTCCACTATTATCACTATGGTCCCTCTAGGCCCTACCACTACCTCACAATAGATCCACAAAGAAAGATAGAAGAAACCACACTTTATTATTACCAAACCCTTGAAGTAGAGAAACATTGTACAATGGATCTTATTATGGAAGGGGTCCTCTTCTGTTCACTTTCCTCTTCGAGGGCGCATCCTCCTATTGAGACACTGCTCCAAATACAATATTTCTCTTCATATCCCATTACATTGCTTGAACATCTTTATATAGTACTACCATCACCTAAGAACATTCTAGAGAATGAATCTTCTAGAAGCAGAACCTTCTAAGAAGTCCTCTTACATTTATTATATATAGCTACTCATTTATTATATCTAACTACCATAGTGGACCTTATTTAATAATATAGTGGACCTAATCCACCTTACATTGAATGGCCTCCACTATTATCACTATGGGCCCTCTGTGCCCCACCACTACCTCTCTAGCTACCTTATATTCCATCCCCCTTATGAAAGTGTTGTCCTCAATGCTTGATGTACAACCATATACCAAGGTCCCATGGATAAGTGT
>JASDQU010735732.1:88822-111317 GCA_032191745.1 Picea mariana | reverse complement strand
AGTCCCCTTTACCCACATTTGTGAGTGAAATAGGCATTCACCTTCCTCTGGTTCTTATAATTCTCTTGGTTGGACTTTGGTGGTAGTGACAGTGGTACTAGGTTTGACATCAATGATCCGCTTCCCACTTTCTAGATTTGATTTAGAGTTAGAATCTTCCTTTGAATCCGAATCTTTCATATCAGCCACCAGTGACTGCTTGAAGCAACATTCTTCAGTGTTGTGCCAAGGGATTTTATGGTATTCACACCATTTTCCTATGTCCCTATTCGACTTCTCATTACCCTTGTTGGGTTGTGGCTTGGATTGGTTGTCCCAAGAGAAAAAATGTTTTGTATGTTCCTTGTTTTGTGGGTTGAGGCCGCCTTTTCCTTGCTTCAGCTATGAGGAGTTTGCAGATCCAAACTCTCGCCTCTTTTGCTTGATATTGACAACATATATATAAGCCACACCTAATGATGCAATGTCCAGAAAATCCATTTATGTTTGAATGTGTCTATTTAGAAAACCACGATATTTGATAATCAGATGTCATTCAGAGTATTTGATACCCAATTTGGTGCACAAGGTATGGAAAATATCGGGGAAATCTGGTACTGTCTGGTCCCTTTCTTGATGCATCGTGGTCCATCTTGTGTACTGGTCCTCGTAGCTTCCAACAGGGTAGTACTATTATTTAATGGAATCCCTGAAGGAATTCCATGTGGGGGAGACCACAAATCTTACAGATTCCTGTATGGCCCTTTGCGCAAAGTAAGTATCCCACCAGTCCTTAACATGGGGGACAACCTTGAGGAGTGCAAAAGTAATATTTTCCCTGTTGAAAAAATTGTGGACCGAAAAATACCCTTTGAGTAGATTCAACCATTTATCTACAAAATCCACATCTATTAGTCCTTCAAATAATGGAATATCAAAATTTAATTGTACTTGAAAGGGGTTGCATGGCCACTTGATGAATATGCATCTCCTGTGGGCAACCGCCAAATAATCTGTGCAAAGTTGTCATTCATTTCGTTCCTTTTTTGTGCAATGGATTCCCCAAGTAACATTTTAAAAGGATATCATGATACATAATATTTATTCTTGTCCCACATGGGTTGTTGTTGGGTTGGATGTGGTCGATCTTGTAAATGATCGACTGGTTCGAGTCTCAACTTCTTGTACCTAGATATTGTTGGAGACATGCACGAAGAAAAATAAATAAAGAACAGATTGCTCTGATACCATTGATACTGATTTATGAGTGAAACAAAAAGAATAATATAATGAATACAATAACACAGAGATACTAATAACAACAGCAAATATCCAGTGAACAATAACTTCAATTGAATAAATAAAATAGGTTGAAACTGTAAAACTGAAAACAACTTGCTCGAGTGGTGACATCTATCTCTGAGAAGAAATGTGGCTACTACGTGCATATGTATAATAAGAATGATTACAATGAGTCTCTAGAGGCATTTTTAACATTACTCATGAATTCCAAAACCCTATACATCCAAAACCTTAACCATAGGAGATAAAACGCCAAATATTATGTGGGCCCCGATGGGTAAGTTGGTACCTCAACTTCCCAGGGTAGTAAATTTTGCATGACCTTCGTTTTAGGCATGTGATAGCCCGTTGGAAAGGTATTTTAGAGAACTACACATTATGCCATCAATATTTGACTCCATCTATAGTTTGTCTATGGAAATCAAAAAAACATTGTTTAGGGCCCCAAAATGGCCTTGGAAATACACAAAGATGCACTGACATGAAAAATTCCAAAATAAGGCAGCTCGATTAGGTGGGTGGCCACCAATATCCATATGGAATATGTGTAGGGATTCAGACAACATTGAAAGTGTAAAACCCACAATTACAAAGAATTACAGAAGAACATGTTGAACTAAAAATTGTTAAGAGGAGCTAGCTGGAAAGTTTTGTGGCCTCCATCCTTCTGGTGGTTAACTCCATTGATTTTGTGGTATGTTAGGAAAAGTTTGGTATGGAGGATGAATTAGAGGTCCCTAGTACTTCCAAGGATTTGTATTTTCCCAAGGTGATGGGTTATACCATGGTTGAGGAGACATTGGAGAATTATATGCACTAAAATTTTGAGTAGCATTGAAGTTCAAACTTGTTTGGAATGGTCTTGGTGCTCCACGCCTCCTTTGATTGATGAGGTACAATGATTCCACATTATTCTTTTCTCCTTGAAATGTATCTTTCAATCCTAGCAAAGAAGGACATTTTTAGTTGGATTATTTTATTCACAAATACCACAAACATCTATAATGTCTAAAGGGCACTCATTTCTAGGATGTTTTTTAGTGCATTTGGGACAATATATAGCCGATGCCTTCTCTGATTCCCTCTATTACTTATTGATCTACAATGTATCCATTTGCATGGATAAAGAGTGTAAAATGTCAGTTTTCATGTCCTCTATTAATCCTCTCAATTTATTCTTTATATGAGTTGTAGGGTTAGAAGATTGATATGTCAAACCTCTACTACTTCTACCTTTATTTCAGGAGTACCTTGAGTGGTTCTTGGATATTCGTTTGACATAATCACAGTGTAACTGATAGATATGTTCATTATATAGGGGATTCAATGTTTCCATAAGATATTATCTTAATCCGCTGAGTAAGACAAGCTTGAGTGAGTCTTTGTCCAGAGTGAAATTTTGAGATCTCTTGTAACTTAGTTGAAATATCTCTTCAAAGTCTTCTAGATATTCATTAGGTCCTTGTGTCATTTTGAAAATATTATCCCTTGTATCTCTTTCTCTACAATAGGCTTTTTATCTTTCACTAAAGGTATTTTTCATTTGATCCTAATTTGTGATACTATTTCCCTCCAAGATCATAAACCATATTAGAGTTGAATACTTCAAGGTAGAAGGAAAAATTTGAGCTCATCATTGGTATAATCATATGTCTTGCATATAAATGCAAACTCTAACAAGAAAGTGTTAATATATTCATAAACAAGTCCATGAAAATGAAGTAAGGTATAAGGATTAATATTTTTCATCTTGGTTTCTCCATTGGATTCCTGAGTAGGGAACTCAAATATTTATTCTTCACCAACCATGGCATGAGGTGAGGACTGACTCTCTTCTGAAATATTTTCAAATTTTATAGATTCCCTTTCCAAGAAACTTTCTAGTGTTCCAGGACCAATCTATGGATTCCTTGGACCTTTTCTTGTGGTGAGGATTTTTGGTAAAAAATTTCCTTTCATATCTCTAGGTCTATTCATTCAAGAAATCAAAAGAAAATGAAAACTATGCTTTTTTTTTCTTGTATATAATGAAAAAAGAGAGTGTGACAAGGAGCTTATCAATATTCACATGAAGTGAAATCACTTGGGATGTTACACTACATAAATTCTTTAGTGAATTTGGCCTTGTGACTAAGGTATCATTTTTATTTCTCTAGGTCACACAAAAGAAAATAAAACTAACATGCAGACTTCAAAATCTCCCTGACGATGACACCAAAAAGTGATGGTACCAAGAATAGAAACAATGATTTACTGTACCCTTGGTTTCCTGATTTAATTTTCAACCCAGGGTTCATACAAACTTAAGAGGTGATATGAATTGTATTTTCAGTATGCAATTGTCAGTAGCAAAGGTTTGAGACTAATCAAAGGATGAAAATGTGTAGGAAAATTAAATGATAGAAAGAATCTTTGAACTAAGTGCTTGAAGGAAACACACCAATATGAAAGTAAAAATAATACATAATGCATGGAAAAAACTTATTCTAACTTCATTAAATAATACTGAATCAATAAGATTAAATTGAATCAAAAAAGGAATTCAATCTAAGCTATGACAAAAAGATGTAATAGAAGTAAAGCTACACTAATGCATGAATAAAACAAGATAATTGTTTATCCCTTTGATCGATATCAATCTTAATTTCCTTTTATTGTTTATTGATGATTTTAAGAAAAAAATATTAATATAATTCAAAATATGAAGTTGAAATAGACCTACAAGAGATTTCTACAGGAACTGTGAAGTTCTACAAGAACTGTACAGTTTCTACAGGAAACTCCTGCAGGAAGAAAAATGGAGTCTAAAAAGGCAGTGCAAGTCTTAAAAAGAATAAAAAAAGATAGAAAATAAGTTAAGAGAATATGAGGTTCTTGGCCTTGAGAGTCACCTAGGAGTGCTCCAAGAGGCTATTGAACATTTCTACAGGATGTTTGTTGTCACTAGATAACCTGTGATAACTTTGAAAAAATATAGAATTAGTTATGAAAAGTTATATTAAACTTCAAAAGAGAATAACACACTATCTAAACATCCATGAAAACTACAGAAATGGTAACAGGGTCCTTGATCCCTCTTGGATGGGCCCTACCCAAGAAGCACAAGGAGCCTAAAAGAAACTTTAATAGATAGAAAGAAAAGCAATCTTTATTTCATAAATACTAGTAACAAATCAAAAGCAGGAAAGCTTTGAGTTCTCAATAAAAGTCTCCACAAAATATCTAAACAATATTTCTCCAAAATTTTCTATATCACTCTCCTAGTATAGAGGTCTATATATGGCTAGAGAGTTAGACCTCCTTTCCTAAATCAATGAGGGAAATGGGTAAATGAGGGATCTCAACCCTTTACACCTGCATATTCATTTGCTGCTAATTACAAGTGGTCATTAATTCACACAGAGCGCTCTTGGAGGTAGGTAGGGACAATTTCACTTGATCTTTGGCTGGACACTCCTTACAGGAAACACAATCCCATGTTTCTAGGAGGTTGACATCCTTGACTCCTGCAACAAATTGGTTGGTGGAATACATATCTTTTGAAAACAAATTAGTGCAAAAAGGTATGTTATACATAAAAATAAACTTCAATCATACATTCATTAAGAAACATACAAAATACCCATGAATGACTATTAAATATGGTAAAAAACAAACATTAAGTCATTTCATGGTGGAAAAATGTGCCAAAGATGAGCCTTTAGAATGGACAATAATGGGGCTCATCAGGTCCCATATGATTGTACAAATATTAATGATCATATTTACCAAAGGGATTAATTCATTGCACCAAATTAAGGGAAAAACCTAACCAAAATGGAGTTTCAAGAAGATGAAGAAGAGATTACAAAAGAGAAAAGGAAGCATAATCAAAGGGTTGGCAATCAATTGTTAGAGAGTTTTTTATAGGGGTCCTTTTGCTGGAAGCATGTTTTGGCCTTTAAAAATATTTGTGAATCAATATTCTTGACTTTATACTTCATATTCCTTTCTACTCAACTCTTTTAATATTCTTCCATACATTCTCCAAGACACTCTAGGTCAAGAGGAGCAAAATCCCTGCTTGTAAAAAGTAGATACAATTTATTTAAGTTTATGTAATTGTCATTGAAATCTTGTTGAAGATGTTTCAACCCTCTTGTTTTAGAAAAATTTCAAGTTTATTTCATTTGAGATATTAATATTAATTTCTTCCACAACAAACTATTCTGGGGCACTACATTAGTTAGTTTTTAGACTTTGAGTCTAAAGCGTGAGATTTCAAATGTATTTTCCATCAAAATTGTTTTTGAGTTGTGATGAAGCAATCATCTAAAGTTCTTTGATGACATGTCCATTTTACTTTTCTTTCATCTTGCAAAGTAATAGATGATTATAGGTTCACAACATTTTAAAAGGAAGGAAACATATCTATCAAAAGAAAACTCATTACTCTATACAAATATCTTTTAGTTATATATATTTACTTTTATTTCCATGAATAAGATGACATGCTTAATGAATAAATATGCCAAAATGAGAGATTTTGTGTAAGATATTTTGGGGTTTTCTCTTTAGCAGTCACCCATTGCATTCATCTACAACCATACAAAGAATATTTGAATATAACAAGAGAGGAGAACCACTTTAATAAAAATGAGGAGAGTCTTTCTTATACCCCATAAGATTTTCTCTCAATTGTTGGTCATTTTCCCTTGATAGAAAAGTGATAATCATTTTTGGCGACCATACTAGGGAGACCAAAAGGTTGGTTTCATAGATTAGAAAGAATTGAATGACCTAAACAGGTTCAAATCATCCTCAAATACAAATTGGACTTGAATACTAAAGAAGTGTTCTACATCAACTACATAATTTAATGACAATAAGAATTCAAGAAGATCTTGAAAGAACATGGCAAGCCCTTGTTTGTGAAGAAGAAATCATAGATGCTCAAAGAGAAAGAAGACAACAATAAATATTTGAGAGATGGAACTATACAAATGATTTTTGGAAATAACAAAAGAAAGGATTTTTGAAAATCAAAGTTTATAATCAATGGCAGACACATAAGACCAAAGAAATGAAGGACAAAGAATTCCAAGAAGAAGGGTAAGATCTAGTCCTTTGAATTTCCATGGAGAGCGACATCAAATACCCACTCTTCCTCAAGGCGTTCTTCCTATTTTTTTGGATATGGGATCATTGATCCCGAAAATAATTTGGATTGATTCTTTATCATTTGTGATATATATTTGATTAAGCACGATGATGTGATGGTGACACTCTTTCTCTAAACATCATTTGGTCTAGCCTATGACTGGTACCTTTCCCTTACAGAAAACAAAATCAATTCTTTTGATGACATGGAATATGTATTCATGATGAATTTTTCTCTGCATGTATCATATCATACTATCTTGACACAAATTAGATTCATCTCCAAAATATTGAAAAAATAAGAGATTTTAATTCAAGTTTTTTCAAGACTTTGCATTGAATTGCACAATATCAATGCCCAAATGATTAAGTCATTTTCATATGTTATATGAAAGAAATGCCTTCAAATGTGAAATATACAATAAGAGAATCATAAATCACAACGTTGGAAGAAGAAATGAGAAGAGAAACTGAAATGGAATATTTCATGATAGAAAGTGAGGCTAATCCTGAAATCATTTTTGGAAATGTTTAATGAAAGATGATAGATTTATCATTTTCATATAAAGTTCCATCTACTTCAAGAGTAGTTGAATAAAAAGGGTTTGGAAGAGGAATAATTCAAGAGAAACCACCAAATGTAACAAATATATATGAAGGCACTCATAAGACATGTCAAGGCACTCATATTTCCTAGTTAAAAAGAATCATTAACTAAATGCAAAATGAAATAGCTTAGTAAAAGAGAAATGATGATAAAATTCCAAGGAAGGAATTTCAAAATACTCCATTTCCTACACATGGCCTATAAATTATCTAGAAAGGAATTAAAATATCAATTATCAAGACCATAGGACAAGCGCCCCCATAATTCAAAATCCAAAAGTGGTGATATTCAAAGAAGATTTTGATCAAATTCATGAGGAAGAGAATCAAAGACTTTTTTTTCAAGACTATAATAATAAAACTGCTATAGGGGTTCTAGAATCCATGGAAATGAATGTTGATCCATTATTATTTTAAAAATGAGATTAGATAGAAGAAGATGAATGTAGAGATGAAGACCGACATTTTCAAGAAAAAATTGTCTAGAATAGATCCAAAGAAGAATATTCAAATATTTATGAATCCCAAAGAAAACTAACAAGGTGTTTTATATTATAATTTGTTCCTTCTCAAACAAGTTCTAGACATGTAACCTCTACTCCAGAACAAGACAATGAAGTGAAAGGATCATAAAAAATGAACTACAATGTTGTTCATGATTTGAAGAAGTTGAAAATAACTTTTCCATCTTGGAAATACCATAGAAGAAGAATATTATTGTGTTAAAAAGAAAATAAATGGAAGCAATGGGAAATTTCATTGACTTTGGGAATGGAAATATAACAGTTAAAATAAACAATTTCCTTTCATTCATAGAATCATGGATAATGTATTTTATTGTTTCTTTTTCAAAATCTGATGATAGAGAAGGAGATTTAAAGATGGTTCTTAATCAAGTCCAGAACATGGCCAATGAAACAACATTCTCAATCATGGTTGGGAGTAATGTGATGAGTTGGCTATGTATATGAATACATTGGAAATGTGCTTACACTTGAGAGTTTTCTTTATCTCCAAGTAGCATAGGGTAGGTAGGTCTTTGTTGTCTCAAGTATATAATTTTTTTAGGTCAGTGAAATTTTCCAATAAGCATTTTCTATATCACGATAGTGGATTGGGATGAATCCATATCCCATTGGATGAAGGCATATGGTCTTGGTATAGGTCCTCAACAAACCACAGGGAGTCATTGTCCCACAGTTGGAGCTAGATGTTGATGTGTTTTGACCCATCAAATAGATACCATTTTTTTTTTGGTCGAACTTGGAAAGTTCCAAATAATATTCAATTGTTGATCATGAAGACCCAACAAGTTCCCAATCAACTTCAGTTATCTAGTTATTCATCATGAAAGTCTAACGGGGATAGTTTCTCTTTGAAAAAAAGGATAAGGAAAAGAAAAGATACTAAAAGAAGGAAATTGTTTATGTTTATATTCTCACTAAATAATCCTATGTTTTTTCCATTTTCCATTTTCTATATTTCATATTTCATTTCCATTTTCTTACTTTTACATAACTCTATGAATTACCTCCCCAACACTCAGTCATTTTTCATAAATTACCATGTTTTACTCTTTTTTACACTAAGTCTTCCATTGTGGATGTGAGACAACCTTACTCTTCATTTACCTTTTTTTCCTCATGCCCTTGTCTCACAACCCGCAATCCTGCGACCCTCAATCATTTTTCATGACTTACCACATTTTACTCTTTTTTACACTAAGTCTTCCATTGCAGATGTGGGACAAAATTCCTCTTCATTTACCGTTTTCCCTCATGCATGTGTCCCACATCCTGCAATACTGTGATCCTCAATTTGCACTTCCCACTTTCACAACCCTCCTATCCATTTCCTTTTTCCCTCATGCTCGTGCCCCGCAAATTACATCCCTTCCTCATACTTAGTCATTTTTGCAAATTTTTATCTCCTCACCTACCTCGTGTACCTATGCATTCCCTTAAATCCTCCATTTTTTTAATATTAATTCATTTAAATATTATTTCCTATCCTAAGTTTACTTCTTTTTATTTTGGGACACACCTCCCAATGAAACATGACAATGAAGACCTATTATACATGGACACGTGGTAGTGAGGTGGACCTATACTTAAGTGACACATGGAAGTTATGTGGACCTACCCCCAGGTGACACATGTATGGAAGAATATGATTGGATAGTGACATGACACGATGGCTAGGTGATGATGTGGCGGTCAAAAGATACTTTGTGAACAAGCTACACATAATTCTATGGATCTCTCTAATTCATTCAAAAATAAAATGGAGATAAAATTTATTTATAAATAATTCATGAGAACCATCCCAAAATGCACATGGTATAAATAAGTTCGAATTTGTAAATCAAATGCCAAGATTTCATAAGGACAGATCAACGATAGCTAAGTCTCCATCTTCCAGAGCTCATAACTTTTCATCCTGATGTCCGATTTGAGCAAGTGAGAGCTAATTCGAAAGGTAAAGAGAAGAAGAACACATTGGAAGTAGTTTCAATCGATAAAATATTAGTTATCATTCCATAAAAACAATTATATTCGTAATTATTTTTGGGTTTGGAAACATGTTATTTTTGGAAAGTCACTTATGTAAAGAAATTTATAAACTTCTAAGGTGGGTCCCATATGATGGAAAAAATAAAAAAGATCATATTTACTAAAGGGATTAAGTCATTGCACCAATTTAATGGAAAAACCTAACCAAAAAGCAGTTTTAATAAGATGAAGAAGATATTACAAAAGAGAAAAGGAAGCATAATCAAAGGGTTGGCAGTTGGTTGTTAGAGAGTTTGCTATAGGGGTGTTTTTACTGGAAGCAGGTTTTGGCCTTTCAAAATATTTTTGAATCAATATTCTTTACTTTCTCCTTCATATTCCTTTTTTTCTCAACTATTTCAATATTCTTCCATACATTCCCCAAGACATTTCAAGTCAAGAGGAGAAAATTCCCTCTTGTAAAACATAGATGCAGTTTATTTAAGTTTATGTAATTGTCATTGAAATATTGTTGAGGTTGTTTCAACCCTCTTGTTACAATTTGTTTTAAGCTTATTTAGTTTGGGATATTACTATTAGTTTCTCCCAAAAAGAACTATTTTGGGGCATTCCATTGGTGGTTTTTTCAGAATTTGAGTCTAAAGCATGAGATTTCAAATGTATTGTCTATCAAAATTGTTTTTGAGTTGTGATGAAGTGATCATATAAGGTGATTTGATGACCTGTCCATTTTAATTTTATTTCATTTTACAAAGTCATATTTGATTCTAGGTTCACAACATTTTAAAAGGAAGGAAAAATATATGTCCAAAGAAAACTCTATACAAGTCTCTTTCAATTATATTTATTTACTTTTATTTCCATGAATACGATGATGTGATTAATGAATAAATATTCTAAATAAGAGCTTTGATGGAAGAAATTTTTGGATTTGATTTTTAGCACTCACACATTGCATTCAAATACAACCATACAAAAAATCTTCCAATATACCAAGAGAGGAGAACCACCTATATAAAAACGATGAGACTCTTTCTTGTTCCCCATAAGATTTTCTCTTAAATATTGGTCATTTTACCTTGACATAAAAAACAATCAAAATCTTTGTGGATATTACAGGTTTCGTTCGATGTCTCCGTTTATTTATATTTCCAAAATTGCAACCAACTAATTTACCCTGTGTTCCATCCTCTGAATCAAGGGAAGTGCCTGGTGGGTTTCCCTAGGATATGCATTCCATTGTATCATGCATGTAACATACCCAAACCCTTAAGTACCGTCTAAGGGATGTGGTGACAATTTTCTTTTCTTTTTCCCACTACTTCATTTCTCCAAAAAAAATCACAGGTTGGTTCCTCTCATCCAAATCTTTCCAATGACTGTAATCCCGCTCGAATCCTAGCTCTGGATCAAAAGTTACAACCCTCCAAGGTGCTTGGGTCTTCTACCTTTAAATTTAATTCCATGCCACATGGCATCCTTGTCACATGATCCCCTCTGATGTGGAACTGACGTGGAATATTCCACATCACTCCTTGGACCCCTTCCTTATCGTAATTCCTTACTACATTTCCAATTGCTATAAGAATCCTCCCTTCAGAGTACTCCCACATTAGGATAATTTTCACACCCTGAAAAAAAGTTCCAAAATAATACCTTTTGATGGATCGTACGGTCTAGGAGAACTGAAGATCAATGAATCCGATCTCGTCAGAGCTCCCAATGTGAAAGATAGATAATATCCCACTCATGCAACCTTTTCACTTACCTCGTGAACCCCTCTATGGATCAATGATAGACATACATCATGGCCATTCTTTGATCGATGGCCTAGATTAGTTCTGAGGGTACTCCCTTTGGAGTGCTTCTTCCTTCTGCATTCATAACCACTCTAACCAATCCTGCTCCAATGGACTGTTGAGATCTGTCATCGATAGATCTGAGGACAAAATTTTAGACACCTATCTTTAGTATTAGAGAAACACATGGCCACCAACACACCAGGCACCAAATTACCCAATGTATCCTACTAACAAGACTCCCTAGTGGTCCATAATCAATTGACTCCCTTGAATTGGATCAATGGTGGAGGTTTATCCTCCCTTAGATCTGATGGTTATAATCTAACTACGTTACCCCAAGGGTACTCGCCCTTTGTTGGCCCACATCTGACACATCAACGAATCCCCTGCTAACATGTGGCATGAAAAAGGGTGTGACATATGGAATGACATGTGGTACATGTACCTCTTGACATGTGGCACCCATTTTTCCTTGAAGACCCTAGTCCAAATCAGCCAAATCCATGTGACACATGGCACCACTATAAGGTGGCACATGGCATTCCTTCATCGTGACACGTGGATCACTTGTCACATGCCACGCCACCACCAAGCACTAGGTATTGGATCTTTCATCATGCAGTATGAACCTCAAGACTCTGGTCCCAAGGATTATGAGAATATTATCTAAGATAATCTTGTGATTGCAAGATCACTAATTAAGTTTATCATATGGTTATGAACCCCTTATCTTAACACAATACTTATGACTGAGAATCCTCATGAGAGGATCTAGTGACTACTGTATTTTCTTCCACATCCTCTAATGTTAATATGATCTAGATATTGGATGCTTGATATTAGATCCTGAATCGATGGATCAATGGTCCATATCTCCTTTCAGAGTACCTCTATTAGAGTTCTTCCACTCCCCATAATTCCAATACACTAAATATGCTTTCTCTGATGGATGGAAAAGATCTCTTCACACCCCTCTTGATCCGAAGGTTCAAATAAAAACACTTGCTCCTTTGCATATTGAGTGGGTTGGCGTTATCCTTATTGGTATGAAATCACCCTCCTCCTAGCCTAGTCATCCCAAAGGACCACCAGGATCTATGGCTAAAAAAATCATGTCGCACCCCAATAAAAAATCAAGGTAACTTCTTTGGGTCATCCCATCAGAGTACCTTAACCAAGGTGGTTCTAACAAAATCTATGGGATCAATAGTTGTGATCTCAGGTATTGAACCTAATAGATCCAATGACCATTATAGTCCTTCATATTTGGACTTCACATGAGTCTCTGTACTCTAACACCCTCGATGAGTGTGTACCCGATTAATGGTCACAATCTCTCCAAGTTTCCTCCAATGGATCTTGTGGTCCACATCAATCTAGGTTCTTAGAAATCGCTAGAGAGCAGAGGAATTTGATCAATGGCATAGATTGATTCACTGGACCAGATCAATGGTTACCATTCATTATGATTATCTGGATCCACCCTCCGTTAGATCCAATAGTTAATAAAATACCTCGATCCTCAACAAGTCCACATACATGAGATCTCGATCAATGGTCACGATTAGCTATGTCGAGATCAACGGTTGATAATTTTCGATGGTAAAAAAAATGTTCTCCTAGATTATTCGGTTCGAACCTGGACTTAGTGGCTCCATGATTTATCCCAGGATATTTCTAAGGCTATCAAGCCTTCCATAATTCTGTAAACTTTCTTCCAACAACTAATATAACTCAATTCTCGTGTTACTATGTAACTTCCCTAATCCATAGAGCTAAACTTTATTTAATGATTTTTTCAAAGATAAAGCAGACCTACTAATATTTTTTCCTCTACACTTTACATTTAGGCATGCAGGTCCAATATATGAACCTATGGCTCTAATACATGCATATCATTGCCAATATATACATATATAAATATTTTATATGCACAAGTGATATAACAACATAAGAACACATTAATTACATAAATTCTGCTCATGCATTGATTACACAGTTCTAGGAATTCTTGGCAAAAAATATACGAAAGTATAATATCAAAATCTATTACTCATGACTAATGAGTATAAATACCAATTCTTGTACAAAGTTATAAACAAATGCTTAATGATAATTCCAACAGTAAATAATCATGACAAGAAATATATAAACATAGTCCCTATAAAATTTTAACAACATCATACTGAACATAATAAGACATTAGTATTCGTTAACATGAATACATAGTTATTCATACAAGAATTCAAACAAGTACATGGTGAACCACTTATTTGGTATAAATAGCCACCAACTACATGCAAATCTTTGAACTGTCTCCCATCCATAGACTCTATTGCCCTCAAACTGACAATAAGTCACCTCCGAGCTGGTATTAAACTCCACTTGGGAAAAAAGGGACTCATATCCCAAAATGAGTCTACTAACAACAATAATACTCATATTTAAGTGCCAACTCTAGCCAACTACAGTCTCTAATTCCCCACATGCTTGTCCCACCTAGGAAGTGTACCCCATCAGATGCCGCACTTCCTTTTTTGGGCTTCAACAATGAGCCGGACATGAATTCTTCGATCCCTGTAGCTACAAGTGGAACTTTGGGATTTCAATTCCCAATGATTCTCTCACTTGGAGAGAATTATTACAAACTTGACAACCCTCCTCTTCGACAACACTTCTCCCACTCGGAGAGAAGGATTACAGTCCTGACAACTTGCCTCTTCAACTGCAAATGGGCTTGACAACCCACTTCTTTGACAACACTTCTCCCACTTGGAGAGAATGCTTATGGTCCTGACAACCCACCTCTTCAACTACATAAGGGCCTGGAAACCCACTTCTTCAAAAGCATGCATGCCTAACAACCTGCTTCTTCAGTTCAACTCACTAGAGAATGCTCCCACAATTCCCCCCTACGGTTATGGTAATGAAACAAGAAAGTATGGATGGTGGCAAAGGAAATGATCGTCCTCCATGATGATGAGAAAAAAATGTTCATCCCCCCAAAACTACACCAAGTTTTCACATTATATTTTCATGTTAATAGAATGACACTTGTCACTCCATGCAATCTCATTTTTCTTACTTGGTAATTCATTCCCTCCTCTTTGGAACTTAGGATAACATAGTGTACATGTATCCATAAATTAATTTTTAGAAAATATTGTTAAAAATATTCTCTTGGCCTAAGTCCCTTAGGCTTATCCCCTTAACCTAAGACCCTTAGCCCCCTTTTCCCTTTTTCTAGTGGAGTTTATCCCCCTTTTTTGTTAGGTCGGTCTGCATGCAATGGTCTGATTTGTTTTATTATGTAATTATGATTACATAATACACATGATTGGCCTACATTCTTTTTAGTACTTGGCTCACCAACCTATTTGGTACACAAGAACTCTACCTGTCAAAGTAACATGGCTCACCAGCCTATATATTCAATTACAAATGGGGTCAAACTAGGGTATACAACACAAGTACACACAAACACACACACATGTATGTATGTATATTTTTTATGTGTGAAAAATTCAATTTTAAATCATTGAAAGAATTCTCAATTAGAAGAAATGTATTGAGTATCAAGACTTTGCTTGTTTAAAAGTGATGAATTGATAATGGTGTTTATATATAAATAGTTGTAATTTATAAGTTCTATTTTTAATTCTAGTAAAGCAACCCTACCTCAAGATGAAATTTGATAAAATTTGTATAGTATATAACATTCTTAAGCTACGCATAAATTACACACACACACACACTATATATATATATATATATATTAATCACAAGTAACAAAAGATATAACTAGGTTGTGTTAAATAGACCTCTTCTACATTAGTAAGTTTGTAATCAAGTTTCCAAGCATTGACCAACTAATGATTAAGAAAATAAATTTAAAAGAATAATAATAATAATAATAATAATAATAATATATTGTTACAACTTTATGCAATTGTGTAACCTTTTGCATTTTTAGAAGGTTTACTAATTACATTTTTCAATCATAACTTAAAATTTGATTACAAATTGTACACAAGTGTTTGATTTGAGTTGTTAACACTGGGAGGGGTTTCCCATTGTTACATGTGGTATCAAATATAATTAGAATACACTAGGACATTGGGCCCATTTATTGTTTTTGTGCATTAACTTTTATTAATTGTTTTAAATATCTAAAATTAAAATTAAGTATATTTGAATAGTTTCTTTGTGCCAGGCAAATATGGACAAAAGGGGAGCGAAAGGCAGTGCTAAAGGTTAAGGTGCACATCCTCCATTAGAGCCTACACCTTTGAATTATCCACCCAAAGAAAATGGACATGTAGAAGAACAACAACATGTGCCTTTTGGAGAAGCGATAACCATGATGTATTCATTTCAAAGGATGTCAAATACACCGATGAATAGATTAGAAAGGGATGAGGGAGGTGTTTCAGTACATGCAGAAGGATATCCAAAACTTTCAAGTAACCATGTTTGGGGTTCTATTGAGGGACAAACAATTGAAGCCTGGTTAGAGAACATTGACATGTGATTATCTATAAGGGATTGCACCTCTAATTTCTAAGTGTGTATGGGTATTTTCTAGATAAAGGGAAGCACCTTGCTTTGGTGGAAGACCTTATTTCCATAGTTAGGGATTGATGTTTCTAAAATTTCATGGGAGCTATATGATTATCATTTTAGAGAATTCTATTTTTCAGAGGAGTTTGTTGAGAAACAACTAAATGAGTTTGACTTATTAAGATAGAACGACAAGTGTTGGCACAGGGGCAGACCCAGGGTTCAACTCTAACAACGCACCAAAAAACCCTAACTACTGGCCCTTTCGGCAACACCTACTATTGGCACAGGGGTAGACCTAGGGTTCAACGCTACAACAATGCACCAACACCTGGGAAGTAGATGAATTCTCACTCGAGGTAGAGGAAGGGGTGGTTGCAGGACTCAGATGTCTGCAACCTTAGCTGGGACACATATATGTGATTCTAGTATTTAACAAAGCATTCAACAGTAAACCTTCATCAATATCTAACCAATATCTACTCCGCAAATAAAACAAAGCATCGCAAAATTCACCCATATCTAATGTATCTAAGCACTTAGCATAAGGAATTAGATCATATCTAGTAGATTCAAGCACTAAGAAAGTTCACAGAGGTCGGATCTAGCATCCATATTCATCATAATCACAAAGTATAAATAGATATATCTATCTATCTATGTCAAGCACTTAGCAGATAACACATAAGTACACCAACACATCACACAAAGCAGCGCAACACAACATATACATGGTTCACCCCCACCCTGGGGCTACGTCCACCAACTCTTCTTCTTTATTAGCTTCTTCAATCATATACATGCACAGAGCCACAAAAACCTTACTCCACATAGGACAGGAGATATGTGCACCTCGCTAGATCCTCCTTCCTTGCATTACAACACAAATCCCTTCACAGTCTATTACAACCACTTGCACTTAGATCTGCAAGTCTCTCATAGTATGCACAAAGCATTTACAAGCCACACTTTCACTTAGCACAACATCACATAGATGCCTCTTCTCTATTTTATTACATTGCATAGACATCTGTTTATATATTACAAAATAGGCCTAAGCATGGGTAAACCCATGGGCCGAAATTCCCATACCTGTTACATATTCCCAAATCCCAAAAAGGACCCAAAAAGGGGTCGAGATCCCACGTTCTCTACTTCGTCTTGCACTCCACCTTCGATAGGCTGTTGAAGTCCAAAATAGTCAAACTTGACCAAGGATCTCTCAAAAATTGGTCGAAGGCCAACATGCCACCAACACTCACTTGTGACTCATCCTGAGTCACTCTGATGTAGGAAGTTATGCTTCGAAATCCTTGATCTTGGCTCGATCGGCTTTGACTTTTTGCTGTGCTATGACCTCTTGTTCAACAAAATCATGGATGACTGCATCGTTCACAGGTGTTTCTCAACTGCATTAATGACCTGCTCTAGTTCTTCTCCTCAGCCTTCAATTTATGTGAAAAATTGGTAGGCCTTATCTTGCACAAGTTGGAGTCTCTGAGTTACTTCCATAACTCTTCTCTGAATAGCGTGAATCTGTTGTTGGGCGGTGTGTTGCTCTTGAGATATATTCATTCTTTCCACAGCTAACAGGAGATTCAACTATGCCTATATCATTTCGGCTTGATACTTCACCTCTTGGAGCTGCGACTCTAGTGCTCTTAATTCTAGACTCTCAATGAGTCGCTCATATGTCAGGGCACTGCGATCACTCAGCTACTTCTATTCCATATCAAGGGTCTTTAGTCTCTCAATTTCACTCCTGGAAGTTTATTCTCTTTGGTCCTTCACATCCTATGGGGTCTTGGGAACTGCGCATAGTTCTAAGTCTGCGATGCGTTGTTGTAGCTGCTAGATCACTTCTTCAAGCTGCTCTACTTGCTGTGTAACTCAATATTCTGCCTGTATTTCTATGAATGTCACAGAGCAAAGTGATCTATTGACTTCTTCTTTTACATCAAGTTGCTTGGCGAGAAAATGTTCTTTACCTTGTTGTATCTGTGATTTTTCTTCGTTGAACTTCGCTTGGAGGGAAATCTTTTCCTATTCTACAACTCAATGTTGTTCTACAAGTACTCATTGTACTTGAGTCAATTCTTGGGTGGATTATTTTATTTCCTCTCATGCTTGTTGAAGGCGAGCTTCGACTATATCAGCTAATCAGTGGAGTTGGGTTGGCTTGTCTCCCAGATCAGGTGTTCCCAATGGTAGAGGCACAGTGGAGATTATGCGGCTAGAATGTAGTGCTTGCTGTACCCCTCAGAGTTCAATTTAAATCCTATCCTACATTGCTTCCTGATTGGCCTCTTATTTGTCTGCTATTTCTAGCGAAACATCGTTCAAGGCTGCTATGAGGAAGTCGAAGTTGTCAGAGGTGAGGATAGTTTGCATCTTGGTCATGGAGGCTTTTGATTTCTTTCGGGAAGAAGGTTTCGAAGGAAAACCCTTCCTCTTCTTCAGGGGATCAACCTTGTCTCCTTGCTTCTGTTGGAATTCTTGTCATCTAACTCTTTTCCATCACCTCCTTGCTCTTGTGATATAGAAGTAGTCTTCACAGATACACTGTCTAATCCTTGGACCTCTTCAGTCTTCTTTGTCCTACTAGGTCCAGGTGTATCCTGCATAGTTTCTGGGCTGTCGATGTTGGATATCTCTGTGGGGTTAGCGAGGATAAGGAGGCCAGCGGAACATTCCTTAGCAATCTCCTCCAGGTCCTCCTCTGTCAACTTGTAGTAGGACTGAAGTTGTTGTTTATGTTCATCGGTGAGCGCTGTAATATAAATGAAATGTCGATCTACGTTGAACTTCATCAAAGGCCGGAACCAGTGTAGAGTGTTTGGAGTAATGCGAGGCTCGAACTAGATGGATCTCTTCAGTTGATTATAGTAGGTATGAAAAACATCATTTGACTGCCACTGTTTGTTCATATCTCTAGAATACCAAAGCATACTGAACTTCACGACCAACGGCTCAAATGGCTCAATGTCGGGGAAGATCGCACCTTCTGGCATCTCCCAGGTGATGAATGTGATAAGGATCAAAAGCCAACTAAAATGGAATTCCTAACCCTGATCTTGTGCTTCTCTGTAGTCTAGTTCCAATTGATTCACCAGGTACTTGGCCCAGTTCATTTGTAGGCCTTCTGCACACTTCCCTATGAGGTCGAATACAAATTCGGTGACTTGGGTAGGTCGATTATTTCTTAATAACTTCCCTGGAATCAAATGATAGGTAAGGCACACTGCACCACTCTGGATAGAATATACCTTGTAGCCTCACATCCCCTTCTCGACATCACGTAGGTGTCCTTGATCCTCTGTGCTAGAGCGCGATCCATGGATTTTCTTGGATAAAAATCATGTGGATCAGGTCCCTGCATACTCAAACCTGTGATCCAATTGATCAACATAGGATCAACTGTGATATGATGGTCTAACCACAAATAGCCACCATGGTAACAAGAAAGCAACATCTTGACACATGCATTCACCTCTTGGTTTCTTCTGAAGTGTGGGATATTCATGACGTTAAGTAGGGTGGACTGCATGAGGTTATGGGTCCACATCTGGGGGATTATCTTTGAATTATTCCCCTTCGTTCTTTTCAGGTACTTATGTGGGGAGATCATGTATAGACTTTTCGGTTGCCGAGGTTGAAGTCGTTGAACTTCAATGCTACAATATTGTATTGGTCTGCTCAAACTGCGTGGATCCCCTTCGGGAGGTTTGCAGTGACCAAGGTGTACTCAAAATATCTAGGTACGCTATCTCGATTTACTGCGCCGCTCAGAGGTGGTATGTAGGTGGGTAATATAGTCAGGATCAATTTGGCATTCAAAAGATCATCCCTATGCTTGGTTCTCTTTTCATCTAATGGTCGGGATGGTCCAGCTCCACGAGAAATCGACGGAGATGCTTGCACTGTTCTTGTGGATGAAACCTGTACACCTATAGATAATCCTCTCTCCGACATGACTCTTTCAGTCATCATGTCAAGGAGTACTTCTGTCATAGATTCTTCGACTGCGTTGAGCTCCTCAGACATACATGCTTGGGATTAACTAGATCGGGTTCAGATTAAATTAGACACTACAATGGAATATATGGAAATAATGTGATGATCACTGTGCAAGATCAACTTAGTTTACGGGTTCAAATTCTTGGTTAGAAATTTTTTTCTCGGTGCATGGTGCGACAAGATAAATAGGTAACTCGACAACAGGTCACTTGCAACGGTTATGAAGCCTTCATGAAATCTGTTCTGTCTGTTATGGCACGGTCCCAACGGTCTGATGGAGAGATATATGGTCATAAATGCCTTTCTACCCATTCAGAGCATTGGTCTAATGATTATAATTTCCCCAATGGCTATATTACTTTGCCATGGCGAAGTGCCATGTGTCACTGTGCTGATATTTGGACGAAGCTCCAATTTTGCAAATTTTCCTTCTGCGAGGTTCCTTATGGATCTTTTTGCAACTTTTCAATCTTAGCTCTCTTCTTACTTAGTTTTCTAGCCTTCTTTCCAGTGATCTTTGTCTCAGTATTCCTTTTCCCATTCTGATTCTTATCTTCTTTTGACATAGTGACTTCACGATGTTGAGATTATTTCCTAGGATTCAAGGGTAATACTTCTTTTTTATCTGGGATAGGTATTTCAGTCTTCTAGTTGTGATCTCTAGTTTTGATATCTACGTCGTTGTTGTTAAATAGTTGTGAGCTGTTATCCTATTCTTCAATCAAGTGTGCGATCCTTTTAGTTATAAAATCATTTAACTCTTGCTTCTTATGCTCTAAGACTTCTTCTTCTTCCTTCCTTCTGGCTTGATCTCTTTCAATCCAAGGTCTTCCTAGTAGCATGGTAAATGGAGCGTTGTCCTCAATAAATTTAATGATCTCAAAATCTTCTTCTGTCAAATTTCCATTGACATTAATAGGTATCTGAGTGAGCTTCCCACATAGGGTTATTAGTTTTCCTTTGAATAATCCTATTCCTCCTAGTAAAGGAACCATAGCAGGCTTTCCTAAAAGTTCCCAGGTTCTTTATGTCATAACATTCACCTATGTTTCCTCATCTAGAACACAGTCAACGTCCAAGTATCCTAATATTGCTTCAATGCATTCTTTTTCTTTGAAGATATCTGATAATCTGACATGTTGGTGGTCATTCAGGGTTTCTATCATATGTAACAATACTTTCTCTGATTCTTTCTGGGATTCTTCCATAATCTTAGTTTTTGGATTTGCCTTAGGGTTTTCTTGGTCCAGATTCATTCTTTCAACTTTAGCAATCATTCTAGGGAAATCCAATACTTCATGGTCCATAGCTTTACAACAAAGAAAACTAGGTATTCTCCTAGGGCATTTCTTAGCAATATGTCCTAGTTTTATGCAAGTGTAACAGAGGGTTAATCCTATCTTTCTTTTAACTCATCAACCCTTTTTGTACTGTGCTCTAGGATCATAGGAGATAACCTGCAAAAAATTATTTCTAGGATCCTGCATCCATTTGTTAGTCCAAATATTCTTTCTATGCATAGGTATAACATATGTTTCACTATTCTTATTAGATATACTCATGTCAAACCTTCTTTCATCTACCAATACCCTAGTTTTGAGCTAGGACAAAATCTATCAAACATACCTAGATTCATGCTTTAGAAAGAAAATTTTCCACTTGTCTTAGAGCACAAAGCTTTCAGATCTAGAACTTTTCACTATTCTTACCTTTATCAGAGAACAAAGCTTGCAGATATTACCTCTTTTCTTCAGATATGACCTCTTTTCTTATCACAGAGCTTCACAAGTCAAGCAGAATGCTGTGCACTAGGGAAACATATCTATGCACAGAGATTTCTCAGTTTCAGGTCGAATCTTTGCACAATGCTTCTTCTTCCTCAATTCCCAACAATCACAGTTTCAGTCCTGACAACAGAACCATTTGTTGGCACAGGGGAAGACCCGGGTTTCAAAGCTACAACAATGCACTAATACAACCATAACTACCGGACCTTTCGGTAACACCTGCGAAGAAGATGAAGTCTCACCCGAAGTAGAGGAAGGGGTGGTTGCAGGACTCAGTTGTCTGCAACCTTAGCTGGGACACAGATCTATGATTCTAGTATTTAACAGAGCATTCAACTGTAAACCTTCATCAATATCTAACCAATATCTACTCTGCAGATAAAATAGATCATCACAACATTCACCCAGATCTAATGTATCTAAGCACTTAGCATAAGGAATTAGGTCGGATCTAGCAGATTCAAGCACTAAGAAAGTTCACAGAGGTCATATCTAGCATCCAGATTCATCATAAGAACAGAGTATAAAAAGATCTATCTATCTATCTATCTATGTCAATCACTTAGCAGATAACACATAATTACACCAACACATTGCACAAAGCAAAGCAACACATCATATTCGTGGCTCACTCCCACCCTGGGGCTATGTCCACCAACTCTTCTTCTTTATTATCTTCTTCAATCAGATACATACACAGAGCCACAAAAACCTTACTCTGCATAGGACAAGAGATTTGTGAACCTTGCTAGATCCTCCTTCATTGCGTTATAGCACAAATCCCTTCACA
>JASDQU010735732.1:63658-87774 GCA_032191745.1 Picea mariana | reverse complement strand
CAACGTTTGTATGGAAAAGAAATGAGTCGAATAGACTCGTTCTCTTTAGGCCTGTAATCTCTTGGTAAATTGTGTTGATCTAAAATAAAGTCTATAGAGATTAACCTTGAATTCGCTCTCACATACTATAAATGTTTATTTATATATAATAATAACCATTACAAAATATGGAAATAGCAATCCTTGTTAATATTGCTTGTTATATATTATATAATAGAGATAATATACGTGGAATCAAACCAAACATCACACTCTTGTCCTTACATATGCTAGTAAATATATATCTACTACGGTGTTTCACTTTCAAGAATCGCATAGGCTATCTTACAATGGTTGTTATTACAAACATTATATTATGGTATCGCACCATAATTGGTCTTTATAGTAATAGAATTGAAAGACCTATGTTTTAAGTTCAAAGACACATTGAGCTGGATGTGTTGGAATGAAATAAAAAATACATCAATTCACTACAAATATTTAGCATATCATTCTATAAGTGACTAATTTTTCCATTGTGTCTATTAATCTCATTTTCGAATTCATATAAGTCTTACTATATATGATACTTATAATCTTTAATTTCTTCTATTTAATAGTTTATATATTAATTGTCAATTAGATTTATCTTGGGTGGTTTAGAAGAATGAATGTTATCATCTTTACCTAGGTTCAATTCCCTCAAGTAACATGTTGAGCTTTTAATGACTATATAGTTGTAATGGCTTTGAGCCCTATTTTGCAAAGCCTCGGGATTTATTTCGTAGTATACCATAATGGGGTAATCCAAGTGGATTAGTGCTATGAATTACAAGTAAGAGGTCACAGGGTCAAATCCTAAGGTCGGTTCCTTTTGTTGATGTGTTTTCACCCATCAAATAGAGACCGAGTTTTTTTTTTTGGTCAAACTTGGAAAGCTCCAAATAATCTTCAACTATTGATAGTGAAGACCCAATTTGTTCCCAGGCAGCTTCAGTTCTCCAGTTCTTCATCATGAACCAAGAAGATTAAATCAAGAATATTAAACTGAAGAAAAAAGAGGAATTCAATCTAAGCTATTACAGGAAGTTGTAATAGAAGTAAAGTTGCATTGATGCATGAATAAAACAAGCTAATTGTCTAACCATTTTATCAATATCAATCTAAATGTCCTTTTATTGTTTATTGATGCTTTCAAGAAAAAAAGATCAAGCTAAGTCAAATATGAATCTAAAACAGAACTACAAGAGATTTCTACACGAACCATGTAGTTCTACAGGAACTGTATAATTACTGCAGGAAACTCCTACAAGAAGCAAAATTGAGTCTAAAAAGGTAGTGCAAGTATTAAAAAGATGAACAAAGCTAGAATACAAATAAATGAAGTGAATATGAGGTTCTTTTCCTTGGGAGGCGCCTAAGAGTGCTCCAAGATGATATTGGACATTTCTACAGGATGCATGTTGTGACTAGATAACCTATGACAACTTTGACAAAAGCTAGAATTAATTATGCAAGGCTATAGTAAACTTAAAAAGAGAATAAAATACAATCTAAAAATGCATGAAAACTACATAAATGATAATAGGATCCTTGATCCCTCTTGGATGGGCTCTACCCAAGAAGCAAAATGATCCTAAAAGAAACTTTAATAGACTGAAATAAAAACCATATTTATTTCATAAATATAGGTAATACATCAAGAGCAGGAAATATCTGATTTCTCAATACAAGTCTCCACAAAATCTCTACACAATACTTCTCCAAAATTCTCTATATCACTCTCCTAGGCTAGAGGTCTATATATAGTTAGATATTTTGACCTCCTTTTCTAAATCAAAGAGAAAAATGGGTAAATGAGGGATCTCATCCCTTTACACCTTTATCTTTAACTACTACTAATCAAAAGTGGTCATTAATGCACAAGGAGAGCTCTTGGAGGTAGGCAGGGACAATTTCCCATGATCTTTGGATGGTCACTCCTTAATGGAGACAAAATCTCGTTTTTCTAAGAGGTTTTCATCATTGACTCCTGTAGTTGGACATGGTTTGTGGAATACATATCTTTTGATAAAGACATTAGTGCAAAAATGTATAATATACAAAAAAATCTACCTCAATCATACATTCATTAAGAAACATACAAAATACCCATGACTATATGGTCAAAAGCAAACATTAAGTCATTTTATGGTGGAAAAATGTGCCAACTATGAGCCTTTAGAATGGAAAATAATGGATCTCATTATCACCCCCCAACCGAACGTTTGCACACCTTTTGTGCAACCAATTTTTTTATTTATGTCCTTACTATTGCTACTGTTGTTGTGTACCATGTTGTTACTCACTAAGATGTTGTTTAATATTTTCCTATTGTTCATCACCTTACTGATGCTCAATGCCTTGTTGTTGTTCACCACCCAATTGTTGCTTACTGAATTCTTTCCTCATATCCTAGGCCACGTATCTTGTGATAGCTTGTTAATCATGGTATCCTTTATCCTTCCCAATCACGACCCATTCTTCTTCTTCCTTTTATGAATCGATATTAGCCATAGGTGCCACATGGAGAAGAAGTGGAAGGCTCATCCTTAACCCAATCCATTTAGTCTTCATTTTTCTCAATTTTTCTTTGTACCACAGTATCCTTAGGAGGGAAAGTTGCAAGTTATTGGGGGAATGTTGTTCTCTAATCTGCAAATCATGAGGTATGGATGGCCACCTCCTATTGTAGACCTCTGTTGCTCCATATCTCAATAATATGAAGGATTCATCAATATGGGATATTGCTTCGCTTTGTTTGGTTGTCCATCCTAGAGCTACATACTTATCCAAAGAGAGGCTATGATGATTTTTTATGACATATTTAGGCTTGGAGTCCTTAGCTCTAATATATAAGGGTGTTTTTTGTTCTTCTTCATTATACTTCTTGAATTCCTCTACCCTCATTTCCTCATGCCTTAGCCATGATGCAAAGTACATCAATTGGACAACCCCACATATGGATTGATATTCCAGATGTAGGGGTTTGGCAAGATGAGGTTATGCAGGTAGAATTCACATAGTTTAGCTCTTCCCTCCATATAACAGCCCTGATATGCATCTAGGAAATCTTTGGGGGTATCAAGGTTGAATTTCACTAATTCAGCCAGGTGTGCAATCTGATTCTTATGCCACTGTACTTTTAGGAATAATGTATATGTCCTAGATAGTGGTCTACATTCTAGCATCTTTATGGACACTTTAGCTATTGTTTTGATTGTTGCTTCCATAATTTCCACTTGTCCACTCTTCTCATGCATATCTCTTCTTTCCTTGTTCAATTATTGTTGTAGCTTATGTTTCTCCACTCTTAAGTGCTGGATATATTCCACTCTATGCATAGTCATAATTTGGATTTTTTCCTGCATAAGTTGGAGTTGTTGTTCCAATTCTTGTGAAGCCTCTTCTTTTTGTTTTCCTTTATTATCTTTTGCTACCCTTTTCCACTTGATGGAAATTAATGGAATCAACCTTAGATTTATCCAATTCTAATAAGGTTTCATAAATAAGTTTTTACACAAGGTTTTTTGTTCTAGAGGTTCCTTCCTTTGGTCTTCCCTCTTTCACGAGTGTATCTTTTAGAGGCCCCTTCCCCTTTGTTTATTTTTGTTATTTTGGACTAGGAGATTCCTTGACCTCTTCCACTTGGGATGTGATGGTGAGTGGAGTGGTTGACACTAGGATTTACTTCATTTTACTCCTTATTCTATTGGACCTCCTTCTTCTTGGCTATACCCATTGTGCACTGGTGATTTTCAAGGGGCTGACAGTGGGGGTTCCTATATTAGTCAAAGCATAAGACACTTCCTTGTCTTTTTCATATAACTTCTACTTTTTCTTTTTCTTTTGTTGTTTTGACTTTTTGGGCATAGTGATTTTCTTATATTCTTCTCCCATTTTCTTTTCTTCCTCACTCATTTCTGCCCACACTTCTTCAAATGCTTGTCTTTCCATGTTTATGAATTCTAACTATATAATTTTGTGATTCAAACTCCTAAGGGCATCTGAGACTATCAACTTGATGAGTCCATGATGTGATAATAATTCTTGTTTTCCTCTTTGTACTTTTAGGTTCATCTCTTTTAAGGAATGAGGGAGGAAGTAAGGGATACTTGGGTTTTGGTGGGGTTGCTTATTTGGAAGGTGCCTCAACTAGTGAAATAGTATGAAATGGTAAGCGTAAACTACACTCATCCTTCCCTCACATGTGATTCATTTGATGATATGATAAGCTACCTCTAGCCATGGGTGAGGAAGGCTTTCCCTTTTGATGCCATTTTTATTCTCATCAGGTTTCTCATGTTGGAGGAAGAATGCCTTCTTTCCTCTATTCACTATCTCAAGGGATGACTAAGGGTAGACTAGAAACCTTGTTGATGGAGGCCTCATTAATTCTAATTGTTAGTCCCCAAATTTTGGTCACATATTCTTGTTCCTGTATATTTTGGAAATTCTAAGAAAACTCTATGGATACCTCATCATCAAATCCTACAAGTCTTTAAAATTATCCCAACCAATCACATATCTGAAAAAATTATACTATCTCAGGATTATCATAAATCCTGGAAGGCTCTGTTGGTTCTCTCCTTTTGAATCTTACTCCCATGATTGTTGTCAAGGATGAAGAGTTGATTTTTTAAGAAGATAAAAAGGATGGATACTAGTTACTAGTTTCCTGCAGAGTGTTCAAGCTGAACCATTCCTTAGAGACGATGACAAATTGGGCTAGTTTTTAGGAAAACATTGTGAAAATTTTTTTAGCAAGAGGTTTGCTTCGAAGGTGATCCGGATTTATGAGAAGAATGAAAAGAATAGCAGACTGAATACAGTAACACAAATATACCGAGAACAATATATTCATTGAACAATAACTTCTATTGAATAAATAAAATAGGCTGAAACTATAAAACCGCATAACTGAAAACAACTTGTTCGATTGGTGGTAGCTATCTCTAAGAAGGGATGTGGTTGCTACGTGCATCCGTCTAAGAAGAATGATTAAAATGAGGCTCCATATGATTTTTTAACATTACTCATGCATGAAAAAACCCTATTAATCCAAAAACCTAACCCTAGGAGATGAAACACCAAATGTTATGTGGGCCCCGATGGGTAAAATGGTACCTACACTTTCCAGGGTCATAACTTTTGTATCTGACCTCCGTTTTAGGCGTGTGATAGCCCGTTTGAAAGGTATTTTTGAGAAATACACACTGTGACATAAAAAATTGACTTTGTTTACTGTTTAACATTGGAAATCCAAAAACACACTGTTTAGGGCCCCAAAACGACCTTGGAAGTACAAAAAGATGTATTAACATGAAAACTTACAAAATAAGCCAGTGGGATTTGGTGGGAGAACAAAAATATCCACCTGGAAGATGTCTATATATTCAGACAACCTTGAAAGTGTATAACCCACAATTACAAAGAAGTACAAAAGAACATGTTGAACTAAAAATTGTCAAGAGGAGCCAGTTGGAATAGGTGGGTGGCCACCAATATCCACCTGGATCAGTCCTCCCCTCTTAGGAAGAAATGGTCTCCATTTCATTGAGTGACCCCATTAGGTGAGGAAACTGCTATTGAATTTGGCCCCGGGTGAGCAACTTTCCTTGGTTTAGGAGTTGCCCTGCCTTGACAACCTGATAAAAATGGATCCTCTGCCGGTGAGTTACCTTGACCTATGTATCCACTATATGATCAGTAAATGCATGTTCCATGCAGTCAAGGTTTATCTCTGTTGGTGTAAATTGTTCTACGATCTATGAGTTTTCCAATAATGGTGGAAAATATGGCCGAAGGAGGTCCACATTGAACATTGGGTGCAAGCAAAGGAAGGGAAGAGTGTTGATATCAAAAGCATTACTACCCACAACCTTGGTGATAGTGTAAGGCCCATAGTGAAGTGGGAAGAGATTCCTATGGGTCCTTGCAAGGCACTCTTTCTGCAAATGTAACTAGAACTTGCCTCCCACTTGAAACTAGTGCGATACCCGGTGTTGATCATGGCGCTTCTTGTACTTAGCATTAGTTTTCTGCAAAATCTCATGGACTTGTTGGTGCATGTGTTGAATCCGCTCAATGAATATTGTGGATTTGTTGGCCTCATAATGAACATGGGAATATTCTTCCTGTGTGGTTGCAAGAGTTAGTGCAACATCAATGGGACCCAAGGGTTGGAATCCAAGCCCCACCTGTAATGGGATATGGGAGGTGGAGCTATGGAGAGCCCTATTGTAGCTATGATGAACAAAGGGAAGACTCTCATCCCATGTACGCAGATACTTAGAGTTTTACATGCATAGGATGTATACACTCATCCAATTGACGACCTCTATATGGCCATTGGTTTGGGGGTAGAAAGAAGTAGTTTTAGTGAGCTTGGTTTCCAACAGTGAGAGACTCGACCAAAATGTGTTGAGGAACCTGATGTCTCAATCTGAGGTTATGGTTCGTGGTATCCAAAAATGGACCCACACGTGTTCGAAGAAGAGTTTGGAAGTATATGTCACTGTGATGCTCTTCTTGCAGGCTGTGATAATGGTCATCTTTGAAAATCGATCAACTACCACAAATACACAATCATTTTATTGCTTGGTAGACGAAAGTCCAGACATGTAATCCATCGAGATGGATTCCCAATGCCTCTCAGGAGTAGGAAGAGGGGTGTATAAGCCTTTATTATTAATGGATGGCTTGGATATGGAATAGATGGTGAAATATATGATATACTTGCTAACGTCTTGTCAAATTTTTGACCAATAAAAATGTTTCTGTAGAATGACCAGAGTTTTCTCCATGCCAAAATGTCTTTCCATTCGATTGTAGTGATCCTCCCAAACCAGCTTTGAACGCTTGTTTGTGGGAACACAAAGGTGGACCATATGGCATAGTAGTCCATCCTGGACGTGAAAATCAGTGACATTCACTCTTGTACCCAAGAGTTGATAGGTGTTGGCGAAGTCAGGGTCACGCTGATAAAGTTGGGGCCACTCAGATGCCTCATGCCCACATAAATGGAGCAATGTGGTGAGTTCCACAATGGGAGGGAGACTGAAGTAGTCAACACCACTATATGTTCTTCATCTTTTATACTTTTTGTTGAGATGGAACTTTTGTAGGTATGTGGACCACTTTTGATGGAAGTCGTTTTGCAACTTCCCCTGTGTCTGTATGAACTAAAGAGGCTTGTGATCAATGTGGATGATTGTCTCCTATCCCATAATGTAATGTTTCCATTCATAGTAGTATTGAACAATGGAATACATTTATTTATCATAGGTTGGGTATCTCTGGACATTATCTGATAGTGTCTCACTATGTTATTCTACTCGATGACCATGCTAAGTGAGAACTGCACCTACAACATAGTTGGAGGCATCAGTCTCAATATCAAATTATTGTTGCAGATCAGGGAAGGAGAGTACTGGAGATGAGCACAAGCGATGCTTCAAATCATCAAATTCTTATTGTTGTGCCTTCCCCCATGCAAAATTTTCCTTGCCACCGCTCTTGGTTACTTGGTTGAGGGCCCATTCAATATGGGAGAATCCCAACACAAACCTTTGGTAGAAGTTGGCAAGTCCCAAGAAGCTCTAAAGCTTGGTTAGTGTGGTCGGGGCTGGCCAGTCACGAATGAATTGGATCTTAGTTGGATCCATAGGTACCCCATGATCATCAACAATGTAGACCAAGTATTGGACCCTGTTCATTCTAAAGAAGCATTTTTCCAAGTTGGTTTATATCTTATGTTGCTGCAGAGTTCCCAAAACCTATCGAATATGTTGCACATGATCCTCCCAAGTTTTGTTAAAGATGAGGATGCCATCTAGAGATACCACTAAAAAATATTTGGTGAAGGGTCTCAATACATCATCCATCAATCTCATCAAAGTTTCTGGTGCATTTGTTAAGCCAAATGGCATGACCAACCATTCAAAGAGACCTTATTTAGATTTGAAAGTTATCTTCCATACCTCAGTTGGTTCGATGGGAACCTGGTGGTAGCCATACTTTAGGTCAATCTTGCTGAAGAACTTTTCCCCCTTAATTTTGTCAAGAAGGTCATCAATTTAGGGAATTGGGTACCGGTTCCTGACTCTGATTTTGTTTATGCTATATAATCAATGCAGAGATACTAGGTCCCGTCTTTCTTATGCACTAGCACAATTGGGCTTCCACAAGGGGGGGAGTTGGGGTGGACATGCCCATTTTGAAACAAATCTTGGATTTGACACTTGATTTTTTCATTTTCCATCAACGAGTGATGATCGAATGGTCCATTAGGAAGTGGTGCATTGGTGATTAGATCAATTGAATGCTTGACTTGGCAGTGTGTCGGTACCCTGGTGGGTGAGGAGAATATGTATTTGTACTCTTCCACGATCCTGTTCACTTTCCTCTGCTACAAAGAGAGGATCTATGTAGAGGTCACGGATGTGGCCGTGGGCAAGAATCATGAAAAAGATGAACTTATCGGTTTGTGAAATTTCATTACTACATTTCTTAACAAATATTAAAGAAATAACAGTAGGCGACACTACCTTTGGTATCCTGTACAATTTTTTACCCAAAGTAATAATAACACTGCGTGGTCATGACTAACACAAAACATGTCGCTTCCACAAATATGGATGACCTAAAATAAAATCACAAACTTCAAGGGGATAAATATCACACAATATATCATCTTTGAAGGGCTTGATGTCGTAGGGCGGATGACATCGTTGGCTAATGCAGAGATCTCGTGCTTGCCAAAGCCAGCTGATGGTGTAGGGCTACTGGTGCGGTGTTACCGATAGGTCCAACCACTTGATGACCTCTACCGAAATGAGGTCCTTATGACTGCCACTATCGAAAATGAAATTCATCAGAGTCCCCTTTACCCACATCTGTGAGTGAAATAAACATTCACCTTCCTCTGGTTCTTATAGTTCTCTTGGTTGGACTTTGGTGGTAGCGACAGTGGTACTAGGTTCGACATCAATGATTCGCTTCCCACTTTTTGGATTTGATTCAGAGTTAGAATCTTCCTCTGAATCCAAATCTTTCATCTCAGCCACTAGTGACTGCTTGAAGCAACATTCTTCGGTGTTGTGCCAAGGGATTTTATGGTGTTCACACCATTTTCCTGTGTCCCTATTTGACTTCTCATTACCCTTGTTGGGTTGTGGCTTGGATTGATTGTCCTGAGAGAAAACATCTTTTCTCTATCCCTTGTTTTGTGGGTTGAGGCAACCTTTTCCCTGCTTCAGCTGTGAGGAGTTTGCAGATCCAAACTCTCGCCTCTTCTGCTTGATATTGACAACATATATATAAGCCACACCTAATGATGCGATGTCCAGAAACTCCATTTCTATTTGAATGTGTCTATTCAGAAAACCATGATATTTGATAATCAGATGTCATTCAGAGTATTTGATACCCAATTTGGTGCACAGCGTTTGGAAAATATTGGGGAAATCTGGTACTATCTGGTCCCTTTCTTGATGCATCATGGTCCATCTTGTGTACTGGTCCTCGTAGCTTCAAACATGGTAGTACTATTCTTTAATGGAATCCCTGAAGGAATTCCATGTGGGGGAGACCGCAAATATTACAGATTCCTCTATGGCCCTTTTCTTAGAGTAAGTATCCCACCAGTCCTTAACATGGGGGACAACCTTGAGGAGTGCAAAAGTAATATTTTCCCTGTTGAAAAAATTGTGGACCGAAAAATACCCTTTGAGTAGATTCAACCATTTATCTACAGAGTTTGCATCTATTAGTCCTTCAAATAATGAAATATCAAAATTTACTTGTACCTTGAAAGGGGTTGCATGGCCGCTTGATGAATATGCGTCTCTTGTGGGCAACCACCAAATAATTTGTGCAAAGATGTCATTCATTTCGTTCCTTTATCGTGCAAGGGATTCCTCAAGTAGCATTTTAAAAGGATCTCATGATCCATAATATTTATTCTTATCCCACATGGGTTGTGGTCGGGCTGGATGTGGCCGATCTTGCAAAGGATCGACTGGTTCAAGTCTCAACTTCTTGTACCTAGATCTTGTCGGAGACATGCACGAAGAAAAATAAATGAAGAACAGATCACTCTGATACCATTGATCCGGATTTATGAGTGAAACAAAAAGACTAATATAATTAATACAATAGCACAGAGATACTAATAACAACAACAAATATCCAGTGAACAATAACTTCAATTGAATAAATAAAATAGGTTGAAACTGTAAAACTGCAGAACTGAAAACAACTTGCTCGAGTGGTGACATCTATATCTGAGAATAAATGTGGCTACTACGTGCATATGTATAATAATAATGATTACAATGAGTCTCTAGAGGCCTTTTTAACATCACTCATGAATTCAAAAACCCTAGACATCCAAAACCCTAACCATAGGAGATAAAACACCAAATGTTATGTGGGCCCCGATGGGTAAGTTGGTGCCTCAACTTCCCAGGGTAGTAACTTTTTCATATGACCTCTGTTTTAGGCACGTGATAGCCCATTGGAAAGGTATTTTATAGAACTACACATTATTCTATCAATATTTGACTCCATCTATAGTTTGTCTATGGTAATCCAAAAAAACATTGTTTAGGGCCCCAAAATGGCCTTGGAAATACACAAAGATGTACTGACATGAAAACTTCCAAAATAAGGAAGTTGGATTAGGTGGGTGGCCACCAATATCCACATGGAATATGTGTAGGGATTCAGACAACATCGAAAGTGTAGAACCCACAATTACAAATAATTATAGAAGAACTTGTTGAACTAAAAATTATCAAGAGGAGCTAGCTGGAAAGTTTTGTGGCCTCCATCCTTGTGGTGGTTAACTCCATTGATTTTGCGGCATGTTAGGAAAAATTTGGTATGGAGGATGAATTATAGGTCCCTAGTACTTCCAAGGATTTGTATTTTCCCAAGGTGATGGGTTATACCATGGTTGAGGAGACATTGGAGAAATATATGCACTAAAAGTTTGAGTAGCATTGAAGTTCAAACCTGTTTGGAATGGTCTTGGTGCTCAAAGCCTCCTTTGATTGATGAGGTACAATGATTCCACATTATTCTTTGATCCTTGAAATGTATCTTTCAATCCTAGCAAAGAAGGACATTTTTTAGTTGGATTGTTTTATTCACAAATACCACAAACATCTATAACGTCTAAAGGGCACTCATTTCTAGGATGCTTTTTAGTGCATTTGGGACAATATATAGCCAATGCCTTCTCTGATTCCCTCTATTACTTCTTGATCTACAATGTATCCATTTGCATGGATAAAGAGTGTAAAATATCATTTTTCATGTCCTCTATTAATCCTCCCAATTTATTCTTTATATGAGTTGTAGGGTTAGAAGATTGATATGTCAAACCTCTACTGCTTCTACCTTTATTTCAGGAGTACCTTGAGTGGTTCTTGGATATTCATTTGACATCATCAGAGTGTAACTAATAGATATCTCCGTTAGATAGGGGATTCAATGTTTCCATAAGATATTCTATTAATCCGCCGAGTAAGACAAGCTTTAGTGAGTCTTTGTCTAGAGTGAAATTTTGAGCTCTCTTGTAACTTAGTTGAAATATCTCTTCAAAGTCTTCTAGAGATTCATTAGGTCCTTGTGTCATTCTGAAAATATTATCCCTTGTATCTCTTTCTCTATAATAGTCTTTTTATCTTTCACTGAAGGTATTTTTCATTTGATCCTAATTTGTGATACTATTTCCCTCCAAGATCATAAACCATATTAGAGTTGAATACTTCAAGGTAGAAGGAAAAATTTGAGCTTCTTTTCATCATTGGTATAATCATATGTCTTGCATATAACTACAAACTCTAATAAGAAAGTGTTAATATATTCATAAACAAGTCCATGAAAATGAAGTAAGGTAGAAGAATTAATATTTTTCATCTTGGTTTCTCCATTGGATTCCCGAATAGGGAACTCAAATATTTATTCTTCACCAACCATGGCATGAGGTGAGGACTGACTCTCTTCTGAAATATTTTCAAATTATATAGATTCCCTTTCCAAGAAACTTTCTAGTGTTTCAGGACCAATCTATGGATTCCTTGGACTTGTTCTTGTGGTGAGGATTTTTGGTAAAAAATTTCCTTTCATATCTCTAGGTCTATTCATTCAAGAAATCAAAAGAAAGTGAAAACTATGTTTTTTTTTTCTTGTATATAATGCAAAAAGAGAGTGTGACAAGGAGCTTATCAATACTCACATGAATTGAAATCACTTGGGATGTTACACTACATAAATTCTGTAGTGAATTTGACCTTGTGACTAAGGTGTCATTTTTATTTCTCCAGGTCACACAAAAGAAAATAAAAATAACATGCAGACTTCAAAATCTCCCCGACGACGACACCAAAAAGTGATGGTACCAAGAATAAAAACAATGATTTACTGTACCCTTGGTTTCCTGATTTAATTTTCAACCTAGGGTTCATACAAACTTAAGAGGTGATATGAATTGTATTTTCAGTATGCAATTGTTAGTAGCAAAGGTTTGAGACTAATCAAAGGCTGAAAATGTGTAGGAAAATTAAATGATAGAAAGAAACTTTGAACTAAGTGCTTGAAGGAAACACACCAATATGAAAGTAAAAATAATATATAATGCATGGAAAGAACTTATTCTAACTTCATTAAATAATACTGAATCAATAAGAATAAACTGAATCAAAAAAAGGAGTTCAATCTAAGCTATGACATAAAGATGTAATAGAAGTAAAGCTACACTAATGCATGAATAAAACAAGATAATTGTTTAACCCTTTGATCGATATCAATCTTAATTTCCTTTTATTGTTTACTGATGCTTTTAAGAAAAAAATATTAATATAATTCAAAATATGAAGCTGAAATAGACCTACAAGATATTTCTACAGGAACTGTGCAGTTCTACAAGAACTGTACAGTTTCTACAGGAAACTCCTGCAGAAAGAAAAATGGCGTCTAAAAAGGTAGTGCATGTCTTAAAAAGAATAAAAAAAGATAGAAAATAAGTTAAGCGAATATGAGGTTCTTGGCATTGAGAGTCACCTAGGAGTGCTCCAAGAGGCTATTGAACATTTCTACAGGATGCCTGTTGTCACAAGATAACCTGTGATAACTTTGAAAAAAGATAGAATTAGTTATGAAAAGTTATATTAAACTTCAAAAGAGAATAAAATACTATCTAAACATGCATGAAAACTACATAAATGGTAACAGGGTCCTTGATCCCTCTTGGATGGGCCCTACCCAAGAAGCACAAGGAGCCTAAAAGAAACTTTAATAGACAGAAAGAAAAACCATCTTTATTTCATAAATATTAGTAATAAATCAAAAGAAGGAAAGCTTTGAGTTCTCCATAAAAGTCTCCACAAAATATCTAAACAATAATTCTCCAAAATTCTCTATATCACTCTCCTAGTATAGAGGTCTATATATGGCTAGAGAGTTAGACCTCCTTTCCTAAATCAATGAGAGAAATGGGTAAATGAGGGATCTCAACCCTTTACACCTGCATATTCATTTGTTGCTAATCATAAGTGGTCATTAATTCACACAGAGCGCTCTTGGAGGTAGGTAGAGACAATTTCACTTGATCTTTGGCTAGACACTCCGTAAGGGAAACACAATCCCATGTTTCTAGGAGGTTGACATCCTTGACTCCTGCAACAAATTGGTTGGTGGAATACATATCTTTTGAAAACAAATTAGTGCAAAAAGGTATGTTATACACAAAAATAAACCTCAATCATACATTCATTAAGAAACATACAAAATACCCATGAATGACTATTAAATATGGTAAAAAACAAACATTAAGTCATTTCAAGGTGGAAAAATGTGCCAAAGATGAGCCTTTAGAATGGACAATAATGGGGCTCATCAGGTCCCAGTTGATTGTACAAATATTAATGATCATATTTACCAAAGGGATTAATTCATTGCACCAATTTAAGGGAAAAACCTAACCAAAATGGAGTTTCAAGAAGATGAAGAAGAGATTACAAAAGAGAAAAGGAAGCATAATCAAAGGGTTGAGAATCAATTGTTAGAGAGTTTTTTATAGGGGTCCTTTTGCTGGAAGCATGTTTTGGCCTTTAAAATATTTGTGAATCAATATTCTTGACTTTATACTTCATATTCCTTTCTACTCAACTCTTTTAATATTCTTCCATACATTCTCCAAGACACTCTAGGTCAAGAGGAGCAAAATCCCTGCTTGTAAAAAGTAGATACAATTTATTTAAGTTTATGTAAATGTCATTGAAATCTTGTTGAAGCTATTTCAACCCTCTTGTTTTAGAAAAAAATTAAGTTTATTTCATTTTGGATATTAATATTAATTTCTTCCATAACGAACTATTCCGGGGCACTACATTAGTTATTTTTCAGACTTTGAGTCTAAAGCGTGAGATTTCAAATGTATTGTCCATCAAAATTGTTTTTGAGTTGTGATGAAGTGATCATCTAATGTTCTTTGATGACATGTACATTTTGATTTTCTTTCATATTGCAAAGTAATAGATGATTATAGGTTCACAACATTTTAAAAGGAAGGAAACATATCTATCAAAAGAAAACTCATCACTCTGTACAAATATCTTTTAGTTATATATATTTGGTTTTATTTCCATGAAGAAGATGACATGCTTAATGAATAAATATGCTAAATGAGAGATTTTTTGTAAGATATTTTGGGGTTTTCTCTTTAGCAGTCACCCATTGCATTCATCTACAACCATACAAAGAATATTTGAATATAACAAGAGAGGAGAACCACTTTTATAAAAATGAGGAGAGTCTTTCTTATACCCCACAAGATTTTCTCTCAAATGTAGGTCATTTTCCCTTGATAGAAAAGTGATAATCATTTTTCGTGACCATACTAGGGAGACCAAAAGGTTGGTTTCATAGATTAGAAAGACTTGAATGACCTAAATAGGTTCAAATCATCCTCAAATACAAATTGGACTTGAATACTAAATAAGTGTTCTACATTAACTACATAATTTAATGACAATAAGAATTCAAGAAGATCTTGAAAGAACGTGGCAAGCCCTTGTTTGTGAAGAAGAAATCGTAGATGCTCAAAGAGAAAGAAGACAACAATAAATATTTGAGAGATGGAACTATACAAATGATTTTTGGAAATAACAAAAGAAAGGATTTTTGAAAATCAAAGTTTATAATCAATGGCAAACACATAAGAACACAGAAATGAAGGACAAAGGATTCCAAGAAGAAGGGTAAGATCTAGTCCTTTGAATTTCCATGGAGAGCAACATCAAATACCTACTCTTCCTCAAGGCATTCTTCCTATTTTTTTTGGATATGGGATCATTGATCCCGAAAATAATTTGGATCGATTCTTTAGCATTTGTGATATATATTTGATTGAGCATGATGATGTGATGGTGACACTCTTTCTCTAAACATTATTTGGTCTAGCCTATGACTGGTACTTTTCCCTTCCAGAAAACACAATCAGTTCTTTTGATGACATGGAATATGTATTCATGATGAATTTTTCTCTGCATGTATCATATCATACTATCTTGACACAACTTACTTAGATTCATCTCCAAAATATTGAAAGAATAAGAGATTTTAATTCAAGTTTTTTCAAAACTCTGCATTGAATTGCACAATAATATCAATGCCCAAATGATTAAGTTATTTTCATATGTTATATGAAAGCAATGCCTTCAAATGTGAAATATAAAATAAGAGCATCATAAATCACAATGTTGGAAGAAGAAATGAGAAGAGAAACTGAAATGGAATATTTCATGATAGAAAGTTAGGCTAATCCTGAAATTATTTTTGGAAAAGTTTAGTGACAGATGATAGATTTATCATTTTCATATAAGGTTCCATCTACTTCAAAAGTAGTTGAATAAAAAGGGTTTGGAAGAGGAATAATTCAAGAGAAACCACCGAATGTAACAAATATATTTGAAGGCACTCATAAGACATGTCAAGACACTCATATTTCCCAGTTAAAAAGAATCATTAACTAAATGCAAAATGAAATAGCTTAGTTAAAGAGAAATGATGATAAAATTCCAAAGAAGGAATTTCAAAATACTCCATTTCTTACACATGGCCTCATAAATTATCTAGAAAGGAATCAAAATATCAATGATCAAGACCGTAGGACAAGCACCCCCACAATTCATAATCCAAAAGCGATGATATTCAAAGAAGATTTTGATCAAATTCCCGAGGAAGAAAATCAAAGACTTCTTTTTCAAGAATATAATAATGAAACTGCTATAGGGGTTCTAGAATCCATGGAAATGAATGTTGTTCCATTATTATTTTAAAAATGATATTAGATAGAAGAATATGAATGTAGAGATGAAGACCGACATTTTCAATTTTTTTTTGTCTAGACTAGATCCAAAGAAGAATATTCAAATATTTATGAATCCAAAAGAAAACTAACAAGGTATTTTATATTATAATTTGTTCCTCCTCAAACAAGTTCTAGACATGTAACCTCTGCTCCAGAAAAAGACAATGAAGTGAAAGGATCATAAAAAATGAACTACAATGTTGTTCATGATCTGAAGAAGTTGAAAATAACTTTTCCATTCTTGGAAATACCATAGAAGAAGAATATTATTGTGTTAAAAAGAAAAGAAATGGAAGCAATGGGAAATTTCATTGACTTTGGGAATGGAAATATAACAGTTAAAATAAACAATTTCTTTTCATTCATAGAATCATGGATAATGTATTTTATTGTTTCTTTTTCAAAATTTGATGATAGAGAAGGAGATTTAAAGATGGTTATTAATCAAGTCTAGAACATGGCCACTGAAACAACATTCTCAATCATGGTTGGAAGTAATGTGATGAGTTGGCTATGTACATGAATACATTGGAAATGTGCTTACACTTGAGAGTTTCCTTTATCTCCAAGTAGCATAGGGTAGGTAGGTCTTTGTTGTCTCATGTATATAATTTTGTTATGTTAGTGAAATTTTCCAATAAGCATTTTCTATATCACGATAGTGGATTGGGATGACTCCATATCCCATTGGATGAAGGCATATGGTCTTGGTATAGGTCCTCAACAAACCACAGGGGGTCATTGTCCCACAGTTGGAGCTAGATGTTGATGTGTTTTCACCCATCAAATATATACCAATTTTTTTTTGGTCGAACTTGGAAAGTTCCAAATAATATTCAACTGTTGACCGTGAAGACCCAACAAGTTCCCAATCAGCTTCAATTCTCTAGTTATTCATCATGAAAGTCTAACGGGGATAGTTTCTCTTTGAAAAAAAAGATAAGGAAAAAAAAAGATACTAAAAGAAGGTAATTGTTTATGTTTATATTATCACTAAATAACCCTATGTTTTTTCCATTTTCCATTTTCATATTTCCATTTTCCATTTTCTATATTTCATATTTCATTTCCATTTTCTTGCTTTTATATAACTCTATAAATTACCTCCCCAACACTCAGTCATTTTTCATAAATTACCATTTTTTACTCTTTTTTACACTAAGTCTTCCATTGTGGATGTGAGAGAACCTTCCTCTTCATTTACCTTTTTTCCCTCATGCCCTTGTCTCACAACCCGCAATCCTGCGACCCTCAATCATTTTTCATGACTTACCACATTTTACTCTTTTTTACACTAAGTCTTCCATTGCATATGTGGGACAAAATTCCTCTTCATTTACCTTTTTCCCTCATGCATGTGTCCCACATCCTGCAATACTGTGATCCTCAATTTGCACTTCCCACTTTCACAACCCTCCTATCCATTTCCTTTTTCCCTCATGCTCATGCCCCACAAATTGCATCCCTTCCTCATACTTAGTCATTTTTGAAATTTTTTATCTCCTCACCTACCTTGTGTACCTATGCATTCCCTAAACTCCATTTTTTTAATATTAATTCATTTAAATATTATTTCCTATCCTAAGTTTACTTCTTTTTATTTTGGGACACACCTCCCAATGAAACATGACAATGAAGACCTATTATACATGGACATGTGGTAGTGAGGTGGAACTATACTTAAGTGACACATGGAAGTTATGTGGACCTACCCCCAGGTGACACATGGATGGAAGAATATGATTGGATAATGACATGACACGATGACTAGGTGATGTTGTGTCGGTCAAAAGATACTTTGTGAATAAGCTACACATAATTCTATGGATCTCTCTAATTCATTCAAATATAAAATGGAGATAAAATTCATTTATAAATAATTCATGAGAACCATCCCAAAATGCATGTGGGATAAATAAATTCGAATTTGTAAATCAAATGCCAAGATTTCACAAGGACAGATCAACGATAGCTAAGTCTCCATCCTCTGAAGCTCATAACTTTTCATCTTGATGTCTGATTTGAGCAAGTGAGAGATAATTAGAAAGGTAAAGAGAAGAAGAACACATTGGAAGTAGTTTCAATGGATAAAATATTAGATATCATTCCATAAAAAAAATTATATTTGTAATTATTTTTGTGTTTGGAAACATGTTATTTTTGGAAAGTCACTTATGTAAAGAAATTTATAAACTTCTAAGGTGGGTCCCATATGATGGAACAAATAAAAAATATCATATGGGACCTAATTTAATGGAAAACCCTAACCAAAAATCATTTTTAATAAGATGAAGAAGAGATTACAAAAGAGAAAAGGAAGCATAATCAAAGGGTGTGCAGTTGGTTGTTAGAGAGTTTGCTATAGGGGTATTTTTGCTGAAAGCAAGTTTTGGCCTTTCAAAATATTTTTGAATCAATATTCTTTACTTTCTCCTTCATATTCCTTTTTTTCTCAACTATTTCAATATTCTTCCATGCATTCCCCAAGACATTTCAAGTCAAGAGGAGAAAATTCCTTCTTGTAAACCATAGATGCAGTTTATTTAAGTTTATGTAATTGTCATTGAAATATTGTTGAGGTTGTTTCGACCCTCTTGTTACAATTTGTTTTAAGCTTATTTCATTTTGGATATTACTATTAGTTTCTCCCACAAAGAACTATTTTGGGGCATTCCATTGGTGTTTTTTCAGAATTTGAGTCTAAAGCATGAGATTTCAAATGTATTTTCTATCAAAATCATTTTTGAGTTGTAATGAAGTGATCATATAAGGTGATTTGATGACCTGTCCATTTTAAGTTTGTTTCATTGTACAAAGTCATATCTGATTCTAGGTTCACAACATTTTAAAAGGAAGGAAAAATATATGTCCAAAGAAAACTCTATACAAGTCTCTTTCAATTATATTTATTTACTTTTATTTCCATGAATACGATGATGTGCTTAATGAATAAATATTCTAAATAAGATATTTGTTGGAAGAAATTTTTGGATTTGATTTTTAGCACTCACACATTGCATTCAAATACAACCATACAAAAAATCTTCCTATATACCAAGAGAGGAGAACCACCTATATAAAAATGATGAGACTCTTTCTTGTTCCCCATAAGATTTTCTCTCAAATATTGGTCATTTTACCTTGACATAAAAAAAATCAAAACCTTTGTGGATATTACATGTTTCATTCGATGTCTCCGTTTATTTATATTGCCAAAATTGCAACCAACTAATTTACCTTGTGTACCATCCTCTGAATCAAGGGAAGTGCCTGGTGGGTTTCCCTAGGATATGCATTCCATTGTATCATGCATGTAATGTACCCAAACCCTTAAGTACCGTCTAAGGGATGGGGTGACAATTTTCTTTTCTTTTTCCCACTACTTCATTTCTCCAAAAAAAATCACAGGTTGGTTCTGCTCATCCAAATCTTTCCAATGACTGTAATCCCACTTGAATCCCAACTCCAGATCAAAATTTACAACCCTCCAAGTTTCTTGGGTCTTCTACCTTTAAATTTAATTCCATGCCACATGACATCCTTGTCACATGATCCCCTCTGATGTGGAACTGACGTGGAATATTCCACATCACTCCTCAGACCCCTTCCTTATCGTAATTCCTTACTACATTTTCAATTGCTATCAAAAGCCTCCCTTCAGAGTACTTCCACATTGGGATAAATTTCACACCCTGAAAAAAAGTTCCAAAAGAATACCTTTTGATGGATCATACGGTCGAGGAGAACCGAAGATCAATGAATCTAATCTCGTCAGAGCTCCCAATGTGAAAGATAGATAATATCCCACTCATGCAACCTTTTCACTTACCTCATGGACCCCTCTATGGATCAATGATAGACATACATCATGGCCATTCTTTGATCGATGGCCCAGATTAGTTTTCAGGGTACTCCCTTCGGAGTGCTTCTTCATTCTACATTCATAACCACTCTGACCAATCCTCCTCCAATGGACTATTGAGATCTGTCANCACCAGACACAGGATTACCCAATGTATCCTACTAACAAGACTCCTTGGTGGTCCATAGTCAATTGACTCCCTTGAATTGGATCAATGGTGGAGCTTTATCCTCCCTTAGATCTGACGGTTATAATCTAACCGTGTTACCCCAAGGGTACTCACCCTATGTTGGCCCACATCTAACACATCAACGAATCCCTTGTTGACACGTGGCATGAAAAGGGGTGTGACATATGGCATGAAATGTGGTACATGTACCTCTTGACATGTGGAACCCGGTTTTCTTTGAAGACCTTATTCCAAATCAGTGAAATCCACGTGACACATGGCACCACCATAAGGTGGCACGTGACATTCCTTCATCATGACACATGGATCACTTGTCACATGCCACACCACCACCAAGCATCAGGTATTGGGTCTTTCATCATGCAATATGAACCTCAAGACTCTAGTCCCAAGGATTACGAGAATATTAGCTAAGATAATATTGTGATTGCAAGATCACTAATTAAGTTTATCATATGGTTATGAACCCCTTATCTTAACACAATACCTATGACCGAGAATCCTCATGAGAGGATCTAGCGACTACTGTATTTTCTTCCACAGCCTCCAATGTTAATATGATCTAGATATTGGATGCTCTAGATTAGATCCTGAATCAATGGATCAATGGTCTATATCTCCTTTCAGAGTACATCTATTAGAGTTCTTACACTCCCCATAATTCCAATACACCAAATATGCTTGCTCTGATGGATGGACAAGATCTCTCCACACCACTCTTGATCGAAGGGTTCAGATACCGACACTTTCTCCTTTGCATATTGGGTGGGTTGGTGTTATCCTTATTAGTATGACATCACCCTCCTCCTATCCTAGTCATCCCAAAGGACCACCAGGATATATGGATAAAAAAATCATGTCACACCCCAATCAACAATCAAGGTAACTTATTTGGGTCATCCCATTGGAGTACCTTAGCCAAGGTGGTTTTGAAAAAATCTATGGGATCAACAGTCATGATCTCAGGTCTTGAACCTAATAGATTCAATGACCATCATATTCCTTGATATTTGGACATCACGCGAGTCCCTATACTCTAACACCCCCGATGATTGTGTACCCGATTAATGGTCACAATCTCTCCAAGTTTCCTCTGATGGATCCTGCGGTCCACATCAATATAGGTTCTTAGAAATTGATGGAGAGCAAAGGAATTTGATCAATGGCACATAGTGATTCACCGGCTCAGATCAATGGTTACCATTCATTACGATTATCTGGATCCACCCTTCGTTAGATCCAATAGTTAATAAAATACCTCGATCCTAAACAAGTCCACATACATGGGATCCCGATCAACGATCATGATTAGCTATGACGAGATCAACAATTGATAATTTTCGATGGTAAAAACAATGTTGTCCTAGATTGTTCAGTTCGAACCTGGACTTAGTGGCTCCACGATTTATCCCAAGATATTACTAAGGATATCAAGCCTTCCATAATTCTATAAATTTTCTTCCAGCAACTAATATAACTCAATTCTCATGTTACTATGTAACTTCCCTAATCCATAGAGATAAACTTTATTTAATGATTTTTTCAAAGATAAAGTAGACCTACTAATGTTTTTTCCTCTACACTTTACATTCAGGCATGCAGGTACAATATATGAACCTGTGGCTCTAATACATGCATATCATTTCCAATATATACATATATAAATATTTTATATGCACAAGTGATATAATAACATAAGAACACATTAATTACATAAATTATGCTCATGCATCGATTACACAGTTCTAGGAATTCTTGGCAACAAATATACAAAAGTATAATATAAAAATCTATTACTCATGACTAACGAGTATAATTACCAATTCTTGTACAAATTTATCAACAAATTCTTAATGATCATTCCAACAGTAAATAATCATGACAAGAAATAAATAAACATAGTCCCTATACAATTTTAACAACATCATACTGAACATAATAAGACATTAGTATTCGTTAACATGAATACATAGTTATTCATACAAGAATTCAAACAAGTACATGGTGAACCACTTATCTGGTATAAATAGCCACCAACTGCATGCAAACCTTTGAACTGTCTCCCATCCATAGACTCTATTGCCCTCAAACTGACAATAGGTCACCTCCGAGCTGGTATTAAACTCCACTTGGGAAAAAAGGGACTCATATCCCAAAATGAGTCTACTAACAAAAATATTACTCTTATTTAAGTGCCAACTCTAGCCAACTACAGTCTCTAATTCCCCACATGCTTGTCCCATCTAGGAAGTGTACCCCATCAGATGCCCCACTTCCTTTTTGGGCTTCAACAACGAGCCAGACATGAAGTCTTCGATCCCTGTAGCTACAAGTGGCACTCTGGGATTTCAATTCCCAACGATTCTCTCACTTGGAGAGAATTCTTACGGACTTGACAACCCTCCTCTTCGACAACACTTCTCCCACTTGGAGAGAAGGATTACAGTCCTGACAACTTGCCTCTTCAACTGCATATGGGCCTGACAACCCACTTCTTCGACAACACTTCTCCCACTTGGAGAGAATGCTTATGGTCTTGACAACCCACCTCTTCAACTACATAAGGGCTTGGAAACCCACTTCTTCAAAAGCATGCATGCCTAACAACCTGCTTCTTCAGTTCAAATCACTAGAGAACGCTCCCACAATTCCCCCCTACGGTTATGGTAATGAAACAAGAAAGTATGGATGGTGGCAAAGGAGATGATCATCCTCCATGATGATGAGAAACAAATGTTCATCCCCCCGAAACTACACCAAGTTTTCCCATTATATTTTCATGTAATAGAATGACACTTGTCACTCCATGCAATCTCATTTTTCTCACTTGGTAATTCATTCCCTCCTCTTTGGAACTTAGGATAACATAGTGTACATGTATCCATAAATTAATTTTTAGAAAATATTATTAAAAATATTCTCTTGGCCTAAGCCCCTTAGGCTTATCCCCTTAACCTAAGACCCTTAGCCCCCTTTTCCCTTTTTCTAGTGGAGTTTATCCCCCTTACTCTTTTGTCAGGTTGGTCTACATACAATGGTGTGATTTGTTTTATTATGTAATTATGATTACATAATACACAGGATTGACCTACATGCTTTTTAGTACCTGGCTCACCAACCTATTTAGTACACAAGAACTCTACCCACCAAAGTAACATGGCTCACCAACATATATATTCAATTACAAATGAGGTTAACCTAGGGTATACAAAACAAGTACACACATGTATGTATGCATATTTTTTATGTGTGCAAAATTCAATTTTAAATCATTGAAAGAATTCTCAATTAGAAGAAATGTATTGAGTATCAAGACTTTACTTGTTTAAAAGTGATGAATTGATAATGGTGTTTATATATAAATAGTTGTAATTTATAAGTTCTATTTTTAATTCTAGTAAAGCAACCCTACCTCAAGATGAAATTTGATAAAATTTGTATAGTATATAACATTCTTAAGCTACGCATAAAGTACACACACAGACTATATATATATATAAATCACAAGTAACAAAAGATATAACTAGGTTGTGTTAAATATACCTCTTCTACATTAGTAAGTTTGTAATCAAGTTTCCAAGCATTGAAATAATAATAATAATAAGAAGAAGAAGAAGAAGAAGAAGAAGAAGAAGAAGAAGAAGAAGAAGAAGAAGTAGTAGTAG
>JASDQU010735732.1:20971-60223 GCA_032191745.1 Picea mariana | reverse complement strand
ATCGATGCGCGTTGTAATATAAATGAAATGTCGATCTACAATGAACTTCATCAAAGGTCGGAATCGGTGTAGAGTGTTCGGAGTCATGCGAGGCTCGAACTGGATGGATCTCTTCAGTTGATCATAGTAGGTATGAAAAACATCATTTGACTTCCACTTTTTGTTCATATTGCTGGAATACAAAAGTGTACTGAACTTCGCAGCCAGCGGATCAAATGGCTCAATGTCGGGGAAGATCACACCTTTTGGCATCTCCCAGGTGATGAATGCGATAAGGATCAAAATCCAACTAAAATGGAATTCCTAACCTTGATATTGTGCTTCTCTGCAGTCTAGTTCCAATTGATTCGCTAGGTACTTTGCCCAGTTCATTTGTAGGCCTTCTGCACACTTCCCTACGAGGTCGAATACAAAGCTGATGACTTGGGTAGGTTGGTTCTTTCTTACTAACTTCCATTGAATCAAATGATAGGTGAGGCACACTGCGCCACTCTGGATAGAAGCTACCTTGTAGCCTCACGTCCCCTTCTCGAAATCACCGTAGGTGTCCTTGATCCTCTGTGCTAGAGCGCAATCCATGGATTTTCCTAGATAAAAATCATGTGGATTAGGTCTGTGTATACTCAACCCTGTGATCCGATTGATCATCATCAGATCAACTGTGATAAGATGGTCTAGCCACAAATAGCCACCATGGTAACAAGAAAGCAACATCTTGACATAGGAATTCACCTCCTGGTGTCTTCCAAAGTGTGGGATATTCATGACATTAAGAAGGGTGGACTGCGTGAGGTTATGGGTCCATGTCTAGGGGATTATCTTTGAATTCTTCCCCTTTGTTTTGGTAAGGTACTTATGTGGGGAGAGAATGTTATAGAATTTTTGGTCGCCGAGTTTGAAGTCATTGAACTTCAATGCTACAATCTTGTCTTGGTCTGCTCGAACTGCGCGGATCCCCTTCGGGAGGTTTGTAGTGACCAAGGTGTACTCGAAATCTCTGGGCATGCTATCTTGATTTACTGTGCCGCTCAGAGGTGGTATGTAGGTGGGTAATATAGTCAGGATCAATGTGGAATTCACGAGATCATCCCTATGCTTGGTTATCTTTTCATCTGATGGTCGGGATGGTCTGGCTCCACGAGTAGTCGATGAAGATGCTTGCACTATTCTTGTGGATGAAGCCTGTACACCTACATATAATCCTCTCTCCGACATGACTCTTTTAGTCATCAGGTCAAGGAGTACTTATGTCATAGATTCTTCGACTGCGTTGAGCTCCTCGGACATACATGCTCGGGATTAACTAGATCGGGTTCGGATTAACTTACACAGTGTAATGGAATATATGGAAACAATGCGATGATCACTGTGCAAGATCAACTTAGTTTGCAGGTTCAAATTATTGGTTAGAAAAATTGTTCTCGGTGCATGGTGCGACAAGATAAATAGGTAACTCGACAACAGGTTGCTTGCAACGGTTATGAAGCCTTCATGAACTTTGTTCTGTCCGTTATGGCGCAATCCCAACGGTCTGATGGTGAGATGTCTGGTCATAAATGCCTTTCTACTTGTTTGGAGCATTGGTCTAATGGTTATAATGTCCCCAATGACTATATTACTTTGCCATGGTGAAGTGCCATGTGTCGCTGTGCTGATATCCCCACAAAGCTCCAATTTTGCAAATTTTCCTTCTACGAGGTTCCTTCTAGATCTTTCTACAACTTTTCGATCTTATCTCTCTTCTTACTTAGTTTTCTAGCCTTCTTTCCAGTGAGCTTTGTCTCAATATTCCTTCTCCCATTCTGATTCTTATCTTCTTTTGACATAGTGACTTCGCGGTGTTGATATTCTTTCTTAGGATTCAAGGGTAATACTTCTTTTTTATCTGGGATATGCATTTCAGTCTTTTGTGGGTCTTCTAGTGTTCTTGCAACTTTGATATCTACGTCGTTGTTGTTAAATAGTTGTGCTATGTTCTCCTGTTCTTCAATCAAGTGTGTGATCCTTTTAGTTATAAAATCTTTTAACTCTTGCTTCTTCTGCTCTAAGACTTCTTCTTCTTCCTTCCTTCTGACTTGTTCTCTTTCAATCCAAGGTCTTCCTAGTAACATGGTAAATGGAGCGCTATCCTCCATAAATTTAATGATCTCAAAATCTTCTTCTGTCGAATTTCCATTGACATTCATAGGTATCTGAGCGAGCTTTCCACATAGGGTTATCAGTTTTCCTCTGAATAATCCTATTCCTCATAGTGAAGGAACCATAGCAGGCTTTCCTAAAAGTTCCCAGGTTCTTTATGTCATAACATTCACCTGTGTTTCCTCATCCAGAACACAGTCAACGTCGAAGTATCCTAATATTGCTTCAATGCATTTTTTTTCTTTTAAGATATTTGGTAATCTGACATGTCGGTGGTCATTCAGGGTTTCTCTCATATGTAACAATACTTTCTCTAATTCTGTCTGGGATTCTTCTATAATCTTAGTTTCTAGATCTGCCTTAGGTTTTTCTTGTTTCACATTCATTCGTTCAACTTTAGCAATCATTCTAGGGCAATCCAATACTTCACGGTCCATAGCTTTACAACAAAGACAACTAGGTCTTCTCTGAGGGAATTCCTTAGCAATATGTCCTGGTTTTCTGCAACTGTAACAAAGGGTTAATCCTCTCTTTATTTTAACTCATCGACCCTTTTTGTACTGCACTCTAGGATCGTAGGAGATAACCTGCAAAACATTCTTTCTAGGATCCTGCATCCATTTGTTAGTCCAAATATTATTTCTATGCATAGGTATAACATATCTTTCACTATTCTTATTATATCTACTCATGTCAAACCTTCTTTCATCTACCAGTACCCTAGTTTTCGAGCTAGGAAAAAATCTATCAGACATACCTAGATTCATGCTTTAGAAACAAAATTTTCCACTTGTCTTAGAGCACAAAGCTTTCAGATCTAGAACTTTTCACTATTCTTACCTTTATTGGAGAACAGAGCTTGAAGATATTACCTCTTTTCTTTAGATCTAACCTCTTTTCTTGGCACAGAGTTTCACAAGTCAAGAATAATGTTGCGCACTAGGGAAACATATCTACGCATGGATATTTCTCAGTTTCAGGTCGAATCTTTGGACAACGTTTCTTCTTCCTCAATTCCCAACAATCATAGTTTCAGTCCCAACAACAGAACCATTTGTTGGCATAGAGGAAGACCGAGGTTTCAAAGCTACAACAACGCACCAAAAAAACCATAACTACCAGACCTTTCGGTAACACCTGTGAGGAAGATGAAGTCTCACCCGAGGTAGAGGATGGGGTGGTTGCAGGAATCAGATGTCTCCAACCTTAGCTGGGACACAGATATATGATTATAGTATTTAATAGAGAATTCAACAGTAAACCTTCATCAATATCTAACCAATATCTACTCCACAGATAAAATAGAGCATCTCAGCATTCACCTAGATCTAATGTATCTAACCACTTAGCATAAGGAATTAGATCAGATCTAGCAGATTCAAGCACTAAGCAAGTTCATAGAGGTCATATCTAGCATCCAGATTCATCATAAGCACAAAGTATAAAAATATCTTTCTATCTATCTATGTCAAGCACTTAGCAGATAACACATAATTATACCAACACATCGCACAAAGTAGAGCAACAAAAGATATACGTGGTTCACCCCCACCCTGGGGCTACATCCACCAACTCTTATTCTTTATTATCTTCTTCAATCAGATACATGCACAGAGACACAAAAACCTTACTCCGCATGGGACAAAATATTTGCAAACCTCACTAGATCCTCCTTCCTTGTGTTATAGCACAAATCCCTTCACAGTCTGTTACAACCACTTGCATTTATCTCTACAAACCTGTCACAGTATGCACAAAGAATTTACAAGCCACACTTGCACTTAGCACAACATCACATAGATGCCTCTTCTCTATTTTCTTACATCGACATCTATTTATATATTACAAAATATGCCTAGGCATGGGTAAACCCATGGGATAACATTCCCATACTCGTTACATATTCCCAAATCCCAAAAAGGACCCAAAAAGGACCCAAAAAGGCGACGAGATCCCATGATCTCTACTTCGTCTTGCACTCCACCTTCGACAAGTTGTCGAAGCCCAAAATGGACAAACTTTACCAAGGATCTCTCAAAACTTGGTCGAGGGCCAACAAGCCCCCAACACTCACCTGTGACTCGTCCTGAGTCACTCTGATGTAGGAAGTTCTGCTTTGAAATCCTCGAGCTTCTTCAACTTGTTGCTGTGCTATGACCTCTTTTTCATCAAAATCTTGGATGATTGCATCGTTCACTGGTCCTTCCAGGTGCTGTTCAGCTGCATTAACAACCTTCTCTAGTTCTTCTCCTCAGCCTTCAACTTTTGTGAACAATTGGTAGGCCTTATCTTGCACGGGTTCGAGTCTCTGAGTTACTTCAATAACTTTTCTTTGAATAGTGTGAATCTGTTGTTGGGCGGTGTGTTGCTCTTGAGATCTCTTCATTATTTACACAACTGAAAGGAGATTCAACTTTTCCTGTATCGTTTCGGCTTGATACTTCGCCTCTTGAAGCTGCGACTCTAGTGCTCTTAATTCTGGACTCTCAGCGAGTCTCTTGTATGTCAGGGCACTGCGATCACTCAACTACTTGTATTCCATAGAAAGGGAAATTAGTCTCTCAACCGCACTACTGGCAATTGCTTCTCTTTGGTCCTTCACATCTTGTGGGGTCCCAAGAACTGTGCGTAGTTCTAAGTCTGCGATGCATTTTTGTAGTTGCTAGATCACTTCTTTAAGCTTCTCTACTTTCTGTGTAAGTTGATCTTCTGCATGTATTTATACGACTATCACAGAGAAAATTTCTTTGTTGACTGCTTCCTTTACTTCGAGTTGCTCGGCAAGAAACTGTTCTTTTCCTTGTTGTATCTGTGATTTTTCTTCGTGGAACTTTGCTTGGAGGGAAATATTTTCCTATTTTGTAGCTCGACGCTATTCTACAAGTACTCCTTGTACTTGCATCAAATCCTGGGTGGCTTGTTCTGTTTCCTCTCGTGCGCGTCGAAGGTGAGCTTCGAATGTATTAGCTAATTGGTGGAGTTGGGTTGGCTCGTCTCCTAGCTCAGGTGTTCTCAATGGTAGAGGCGCAATGGAGACTGTGCGACTAGACTGTAGTGCCTGCTGTACCCCTCAGAGTTTGATTCCAATCCTATCATATATTGTTTCCTGCTTGGCCTCTTGTTTGTGTACTATTTCTAGTGAAGCATCGTTCAGGGCTGCTATGAGGAAGTCAAAGTCGTCAGAGGTGAGGACAGTCTTCATCTTGGTCATAGAGGCTTTTGATTTCTTCTTGGAAGAAGGTTTTAGAGGCGAACACTTCCTATTCTTCAAGGGATCAACCTCGTCTCCTTGCTTCTATTCGACTTTTTTTTCATCTAACTCTTCACCATCACCTCCTTGCTCTAGTGATATAGAAGCAGTATTCACGGATACACTGTCTAATCCTTGGACCTCTTTGGTCTTCTTTTTCCTTCTAGTTCCAGGTGTATCCTACGTAGTTTCTAGGTTGTCAATGTTGGATATCTCTGTGGGGTTGGCGAGGATAAGGAGGTCAGCGGACCATTCCTTAGTAATCTCCTCCAGATCCTCCTCTATCATCTTGTAGTAGGACTGAAATTGTTTCTTATGTTCATTGACGCGTGTTGTAATATAAATGAAATATCGATCTGCGTTGAACTTCATCAAAGGCCGAAACTGGTGTAGAGTGTTTAGAGTCATGCAAGGCTCAGACTGGATGGCTCTCTTCATCTTATCGTAGTAGGTATGAAAAACAAAATTTGACTGCCACTGTTTGTTCATATCACTGGAATACCAAAGTGTACTAAACTTCGTGGCCAGTGGATCAAATGGCTCGATGTCGGGGAAGGTCGCACCTTCCGGCATCTCCCAGGTGATGAACGCGATAAGGATCAAAAGCCAACTAAAATGGAATTCGTAACCTTGATATTGTGGTTCTATGTAGTCTAGTTCCAATTGATTCACCAGGTACTTCACCTAGTTCATTTGTAGGCCTTCCGCGCACTTCCCTACATGGTCGACTACAAAGCCAGTGACTTGGGTAGGTCGGTTCTTTCATACTAACTTCCCTACAATCAACTGATAGGCGAGGCACACTGCGCCACTCTAGCTAGAAGCTACCTTGTAGCCTCGTGTTGTAGGTGAACCACCTTGCAGACAAGTGGATTCCCTCTTGGTCTCTAGACTTATAAGGCCAAGAAGAAAATTTCTTAACATGGACACTGACTTCCTTTTAGATCCAATCAAGCTAATGAATGAAATAGAAGGAGAAAGATAAGTACCTTATAAGCGACGATTGTCCCTGCAAAGTCTAGGCTGAGCTTTGATATTGAGCTCCCTAATAGGTCCTACAAAACAAACAAAGGTACAAAAGACTTCCTACTCTACTGATATTATCTCAATCATAGATCCATGTACTGCAGACAAACTCATATGGAACAAGCACAAGTTTGAAAAAAATAGGCCAAGCATTGATTATATTAATGAGAACAAGTAAAAGTACTTACAATCCTTTGAATGAAGGTGCAACAACCTCTTCCAGTTCTCCTTGTCCAACCCCTTTGCTCAATTAATCCCCATTGATTTCTTTTATGGCATCTCACTCATGAGATCATAAGTTTCACATCTCCAATCTCCATTGTCAATACCTTCTTATGGGATCATGAGTTAGGTATAATTCTCAATCTTCTTTGTGCCTTTCACCATGAGAAGGCCTCCTTATATAACCTTGGAGAGGTCTAACCACTTGAGAGATCTTTGGGATAAGTTGAGTATTCCTCTCCCTCAGTTGAGGATCTCCCCTAAGATCATGCCTTGACCATCTATTCGAATCCAACTACCTTAAGGAATTGACGGATTCTTCCCTTATTTGCCTAAAAAAACCCAGAATTTGCTAAAAAGAGGGTAGCGCTCCCCCATAAGGGTGCACAGTGCACTCAAGAACTCCCCCAAAGAAGCTAAGGGAGTGCCAACAGTCCCTGACAGTGGGTAGGGGAGCGCTCCTCTCCAAAATCCATTTTTTGAGTTGTTTTTTCCAATGGCAAAGGGCTTGTACTTCCTGCCAAGTGATTTCTCTTCTTCCAAACCACCCTTTGAGGTGTCTTAAGTGTCTTCATGATTTCGTTATGAGCACGACATAGGGAAGATGGTAGCATACTGTTTTTGATACTTGCAACACTTATAGTTAAGATGCGACACTTACAACACTCGTAATGACGACACTTGCGACACTATCAAAGTGAGTAATTTTGGGGTGTAACATATTGCCCCCCAAAGTATGAAGTTAGAAGACAATGATGACTGAAGTACTTTGTAGAATTTTTCGAGCAAGGGTATGGATGCAGAGAAACCGAAAAGAGATGCACACAACCATCAAACAAATATTATGACTTGTTTGAACACCCAAGGCAGGCATACCTATGCTTGAGTGATAAAGACTTTTTAGGTATGGCCGCCATAAAATACACTGCAGATCCATATTTATATTGACAAAATGCTATAGCCATTGTAGATACAATGTGGATCTATACTCCTTATGACCTGAACTGATTGTAGCCATGAAGAATACATAGTGGATCTATGAGATGACAAGACATAGCCATGACCAATACAAAGTGGATCTATGTAACAATATATGTGTCATAGTTCAAAAGAACTCCTTTGCAACCTGGACAAAGTATACATAAGAGTGAAAAATCAACCCAGGGTCTTCTTACCGATCCCGATGTAGTACAAATCTAACCATGTGAATAGATGTCCTGATGTCAAACATGGCAGAAACCACTTGATTACCGGTCGATGATGTAAACCGTTAACAAGTGCGAGGGAAATTGCCATTGATGTCAATGATTCCCAAGGTACTCTAGTACATTCCAACGAATGTGAATGGATGAGATGAAGTCAAACATCTGTGGAATCATCCGCTCAGAGGTCAATGAGGTAAACCCACTGTCAGACATGAGGAGGCCTGCCATTGAGGCATGCAGGTCCCAAGGTACTAACTGGTTTCTAAGTCTAGTTCCTGGATAATGTGTTGAAGTCGACAGGAATAGACTCGTCAAAGGAGGGCCTTGATGTATCCTCCATCGACGACATGAAACTGACACAGAGATGTAATTGGTAGATCAAATGAATATGGACTGACACGGGTATTGAAACAAGATATTTGCGATGGCTGACTCTCGAGGCAGATACTTCCCTTGAACACTGAGGCGCATTAGCAGAAAATTGACATGGACCAAAAATTGATAATGTAGTGGATGCTGTGACTTTCGTTAGGTGACCCAAAGGAGTAAAAGAAACTCAGAGGATTGGCTCAGTGCAGAGGTTCAGCAGATTAAAATGTGTGAAAATACAAAGTGTCGTGTTCAAGGGCGACCGTAAGAGTTTCAGGTAGTGTTCTCAAAAAATTTCTTGGCATGCTTCTTTCAATTTTTCCCCCATCCAGATAGACGAGTACCTCTTTTTAATTTAATGAGCTCGAGGAGGGTAACACATGCTTGATATAATGCACCTTCGGTAAGTCCCTCTTCCTTTGTTTAATGAACTGGAAGTAGTAAGGGTTCGATCACATATGGGCCCTTCAACGTATGATCATTTAACGAGCCCAGAGAAGGTAAACTTAGTGGTTTTTCATATTTAGAGAGTTAGAAAGCAACTTAAATATGACTCCAATGTTGTCCTTTTTCGTAATATTAGTCTTACGAGGCCGAAAAAGATATAAATTATCACTCGAAAGACGCCCTTTCAAACCTTTTAATGAGTGGGAAAAGAAGCAAGATCACTCAACAATATTTTCATGTTTAGAGAGTCTGAAAAGAGCTCAAATACGACTCCAGGGGGTTCCTTTTTTGTTTATCCATGCAGGTCCGAAAAAGAGATAAAAGTTTACCCGGTTGCATTCGCATGTGTTTACGAGCATGAGAAAGAACAAAGACTAAGATTGGTATGCCCCCAGCTTGAAAGCTGGGGGATTAACTCCAGAATGATCATCAAAGGCTGGAGACATGCCCTCCAAGCTTCAATTCATTCACCGACTTTGAGGTTCTCATCAATTTCTGTACTATATGGAGAAAAAGGATACATGTGGATGAAATGAAGGTTCAAATAGAAGAGCTAACGAAAGACTCAACTCAACATCTACGATATCTGGCGAAAGACTCAAATTGACAGGAGAGGTGATTGTTTCTTTTTTTAAAGAGCTTGACACAAGAAAAGAACTATGCTCAGGGCTACAGGTTCAATCCCTAGATTATTGTTTCATTTTTTAACGAGATTTCCGCAGAGAGGAAAACTATGCTCAAAGCTTCTGTTTCATTTTTTAATGAGCTTGCTACAGAGATGAAAACTGTGCTCCTGACCTCTGTTTCATTTTTTAACGAGCTTTCCACAGAGAGAAAATATATGCTCGTAGACTCTTCTTGATCAAGGATTCCATGAAAATAACTCTCTGGAAGAACACCATGTCAAGGGACAAAACTCGATCATGGCTTCCAAGAGATCTTCACTGGATGGAAGAAAATCACTTTGGAAGGAACACATGTTGAGGGTTGCGACAGGTGTAAGGAGACCAGGCTCCAATAGCCCCACCGAAGAGATCACCATGTCAACTACTGGATCCAAATCATCAAAAGTTGAAGTCATGGGAGACAACGCCACATAATTGACATGCGGCGGGGGTGATACTGTTGTCATATAAGAACCATTCAGGGAGGTAATCCAGTTAGGACCGATGAATTAAAGTTGATCAATAATCACAATTCTTCCATCGTGAGGGAAAGATATCACATGAAAAAGAGTGGACACAATAGATTTCATGGAATAGACATAATCCCGCCCAAGGAGTAAAGTGAAATCCAAGGGGTCTCGGACTACCATGACATCAATAAAGATAGTTTTCCCTCCCAAAGTTACTGGAAACTGAGGAACGATCCCTAAATGTTGGCTAGTTCTTCTGTTAAAATCTAACAAATTCTGTGTAACCAGTGCAAGCTGAGGACAACCCAAAGCGTTCCAAGCAACAGAGGACAAAATACTAATGGAAACACCTTCATCTATCAACGTTTGAGGAACGTCCCAACCACAAACCTGTACTATAATATGGAAAGGAATTTTATAGGGAAGACGAGGTCTAGTTAGCATACCCCAATAAAAAAGGATGGCCTAATTGCTTGGAGGGGGTTTCGCAGGAGAATGAGGAATGCCCCCCAGCTCGGTAGATTCTGTATCAACGAGAAAAATGTGGGCAGTATCGGGTTTACTCTCTAGAGGGAGAGTAGGATCAACCGATGATGGGATCAGATTGACCACACTAGCACTCTTTAGAGGAAGAGTAGGATTGACCGATGAAGGGACCGGAGAAATCACTGTGACACTCTTCGGATGAAGGGTGGGACTAACCGAGGGAGGGGTAGGATCAACCACTTTGGCACTCATCAAAGGAGGAGTGGGATTGAACGATGACAGAACCAGATCGACCACTTGGGTTTCATTCTCCAAGGGGTGAATGGGGTCGATGGGTGGAAATGGATTGACCACTTTGGTGTCACTCTCTAATGGGAGAGTGGGATCGATCGAGGACAGAACCAAATCGACCACTTTAACACTCTTCAGATGAAGGGTGGGGTTGATCGATGACAACACTGGATCAACTACTTGGTTTTGTGGTTCAATCGAGGAGGGAACTAGATTGACCACCTGATCAACCGGAATGATCGAGGATGGAACCAGATTGACCAGTCCATCAACTAACGATGGGTTGAGGGAAAGATTACGATAAACTTTTGGAATTTGAAGTTTTTCCAAAAGAGAAGAAGCCTCATCCATACAAGGAAAAAGGTGAGAATAATGATAACCTTTTCATAACTTGCAAGGGAATTTGACAGTTGTATTCTTCTTACCAACCTTAACATCACTAGTTGATGGGGTATCATTGACATATCTAGCAGAGGCTGATGATGTGGAGGACCACATTTACAAGACCTTGGGAATACGAGGGCAATCCCTCAGAAAGTGGTCACCCTTACAAAGAATGCAAGGGAATTTGAGTTTTAGATTCTTCATTTTAATCTTGTTGAACTCATCAACACTCCCAGTACTGTTAACAGTAACTAGTTGCTTGGATCCAACATTTGATGTTGTTGGAGCCTTGGTCTTTTTTGGTCTCTTATTCTTTTTCTCTTTTCGTTTCTTCTTCTTCTGATCAGCCTGGCTACTTGCTTTAGAGCTTTCACTAGGCGAAGAAGGAGAAACAGAAGGAGACTTAATGGGTGAAGAAGGAAAAACGTTGACGTGAGGTTGATGTGTGGGTGGTGTACTAACATCTAAAGTATTAGGTGCAGTTGAAACATTGGGACGATTCAAAATCACCGGAGTGGGGAACAACCAAACCGGTAATCCGATGGTGAGTCCTGGAAGACTCATTGTGGCAATGTACGGAGGACTAAAGTTTCCAAAAGAAGGAAAGATATAAGGTTCTCCAGGAGAAGGTGTTCCTCCATTGGTACTCTCAGGATTTGATGCCATTATCATTGACTCGACCTAAGGTCCACTAAGTAACAAAACCAACACACGCTATGAATATGAGAAGCAAACAATCAGACAAAAACTTCCCACAATGAAACCACTAGTTGGTGATGAAATCCAATGTCGCGAGATCAAAATAGGAAGAGGCAGGGATAGAGCGGGTGGATCAGTTATGTTGGCCACCTGCTTAATGGACTTATGCCTTGGTGCAAGCTTCAACACAATAATTGTGGATTTACCCTCCAAGGAGCCCGAGTGAGTTTGACCAACGTCTGTTCCAGGTACAGTGAGACTTCCCTTCACCGTCACCTTATGTGAGACACTAAAGATTACGGCTACTAAGGTCACCAATTCGCAGTCAGCCCCTGGGCGGGTACAGTCGACAGTCCAATCAGAACGTATGGGTAGGATAACAAGTCCGAAATCAACTTGAGAGGCTCCCACACATAATCGTGGGTATACCCTCAAGTGACCCCCAATTTACGATCCGACCACTACAAACAGTTGAACCATGGAGGGATAATCTCTATAACTCTCCCGAATGTGACCTCGTGTGTAACCCTTTTGTGAGAGAGGGATCCCAGAAAGCCTATACGACAATTGGATTTTCTCTCCCTATCGAAAGATGTTAAGTTTGTCTGATAGATTTGGAAAGTTATTCTTTCAACCTTATTCCAAAGCCCTACACCTTAAACTAATGTAGGTTTTCTAACAAAGATGTAAAAATTCTGATAAGTTTTAGTTAAGCATTAATTTTAGTGGCTGTTGTTTACTTAGAGGTGTATGAGAGTGAATACTGATGATATTATAACTCAATTCCCAAAACATGCATAAGAAATGATAAGCGATCTTTTCTTTCAATGAATGTCTAATTAAGGGAAGGAGAAAGATTTTCCTTTCACTGTCAAACACTAAGATGAAATGACCTCATGCAATAGTCCTCAATAAGGAAACCAACACAATGCTAAAATGTTTGTATGTGACTGATAACTAGTAGATGTAAAGCTTCTTATGCTAATTGAACTTCAAGAGTTGTGAGATTTAAGCAATCTGGAAGCAAACTGCACATAAACCAAAAGACACCCTTGTTGTGATCAAACAAGAAACAGAAGACCAAAAACTCAAAAGGAAGGAGAAAGAGTTTGGAAAAGATGAATCAAAGATCAGAAATCAAAGTACAAAAGAACTTTGAAACTCCTTACAAAGTTTTCACTCAATCAGATAAACAAGAAGAAAACGACAAATTGACTCTGAATCGTCAAGGACAAAGAGTTATTGTAAAGTAAGGAAAAATGTCAAAAATCCAAAAAAGAGATGATTAATCCTTAGAAATCAAAGAATTGGAGGCTAAACAAGCCACACTAATATAGCATGAACCCTGAGGAGATGAATCAACAAAAAGACTGAGAAAAAAAACCAATTTTTAAGAAGAGTTTTGCAGAAAATGGGGTAGTGCTCCCCCAAAAGGGGACACAGAGTGCTCCAACACTCTATGGAATATTGCAAGGGAGTTCCAATGCCCTAGTGCTAAGGGCAGGGGAGAGTTGGCCTCTAAAAACTTATAATTTTGCCCATAAAATAAAAAAAACTCGAGGAAAAATGCAAAAATCTAGTGTGTAAGATGAACCAAAAGCCAACAATAATATCTAAGGATCAGAGACACATCATGGAGAAGGTCAATAGAGTGGGCAAAGGGATAAAAAAAAATCTAGGAAAGGAAACAAAAATCAGAGTTTCTTCCCCAGTGGAGTCACCAATTTCTGTTGTAGGTGAATCCCCCTGCGGACAAGTGGATTCCCTCTTGGTCTCTAGACTTCTAAGGCCAAGACAAAAAGTGCTTAACATGGACACTGAATTCCTTTTAGATCCAATCAAGCTAATGAATGAAAGAGAAGGAGAAAGATAAGTACCTTATAAGAGACATTTGTCCCTGCAAAGTCCAGGCTAAGTTTCGATCCTAAGCTCCCTAATAGGTCTTGCAAAACAAACAAAGGTACAAAAGACTTCCTACTCTACTAATATTAGCTCAATCATAGATCCATCTACTGTAGACAAACTCATATGGAACAAGCACAAGTTTGAAAGAAACAGGCCAAGCATTGATTATATTAATGAGAACAAGTAAAAGTACTTACAATCCTTTGAATGAAGGTGCAACAACCTCTTCCAGTTATCCTTGTCCAACCCCTTTGCTCAATCAATCTCCACTAATTTATTTGATGGCATCTCACTCATGAGATCATAAGTTTCACATCTCCAATCTCCATTATCAATTCCTTCTTATGGGATCATAAGTTAGGTATAATTCTCAATCTTCCTTGTTCCTTTCACCATGAGAAGGCCTCCTTATATAGATTTGGAGAGGTCCAACCAATTGAGATATCTTTGGGATAAGTTGAGGATTCCTCTCCCTCAGTTGAGGATCTCCCCTAAGATCATGCCTTGACCATCTATTCGAATCCAACTACCTTCAGGAATTGAGGGATTCTTCCCTTATTTGCCTCAACAAACCCAGAATTTGCTAAAAGGAGGGTAGCACTCCCCCATAAGGGTGCACAGAGCGCTCAATCACTCCCCCAAAGAGGCTTAGGGAGTGCTAGCACTCCCTGACAGTGGGTAGGGGAGCGCTCCTCTCCAAAATTCATTTTTTGAGTGGTTTTTCCTATGGCAAAGGGCTTGTACTTCTTGCCAAGTGATTTTTCTTCTTCCAAACTATCCTTTGAGGTGTCTTAAGTGTCTTCATGATGTCGTTATGGGCATGACATAGGCAAGATGGTAGCATACTATTTTTGATACTTGCAACACTTATAGTCAAGAAGCAACACTTGCGAACAAGATGCGACACTTACAACACTCGTAATGATGACACTTGCGATACTATCGAAGTGAGTAATTTTGAGGTGCCTCGTCTCCCTTCTCTACATCGTCATAGGTGTCCTTGATCCTCTGTGCTAGAGCATGATCCATGGCTTTTCCTAGATAAAAATCCTATGGATTAGGTCCCTGCATACTCGACCTTGTGATCCAATTGATCAACGTCGGATCAACTATGATACGACGGTCTAGCCACAAATAGTCGCCATGGTAACAAGAAATAAGCCTCTTGACACATGCATTCACCTCCTGGTGTCTTCAGAAGTGTGGGATCTTCATGACATTCAATAGGGTGGACTGCGCATGGTTATGGGTCCATGTTTGGGGGGATTATCTTTGAATTCTTCCCCTTCGTTCTGGTTAGGTACTTATGTGGGGCGAGCATGTTATAGACTTTTCGGTCGTCGAGGTTGAAGTCGCTGAACTTCAACGTTGCAATATTGTCTTGGTCTACTCGAACTGCACGGATCCCATTAGAGAGGTTCACAATGACCAAGGTGTACTCGAAATATCTGGGCACACTGTCTTGATTCACTTCTCTTCTCAGTGGTGGTATGTAGGTGGGCAATATAGTCGGGATCAATTTGGCATTTGCGAGATCATCCCTGTGCTTGTCATCTGATGGCCTGGATGGTTCGGCTCCGTGAGAAGTTGACGAAGATGCTTGCAATGTTCTTGTGGATGAAGCCTGTACACCTACAGATAATCCTCTCTCCTAAATGACTCTTTCAGTCATCAGGTCGAGGATTAATTATGTCACAGATTCTTCGACTGCATTGAGCTCCTCAGACATACATGCTTGGGATTAACTAGATCGTGTTTAGATTAACTTAGACACTGTAATGGAATAGATGGAAATAATGTGATGATCACTGTGCAAGATCAACTTAGTCCGCAGGTTCAAATTCTTGGTGTGAAAAAGTGTTCTCAGTGCATGGTGCGATGGGATAAATAGGTAACTCGACAACAGGTCACTTGCAATGGTTATGAAGACTTCATGAACTCTTTTTTATCTGTTATGGTGCGGTCCCAATGGTATGATGCCCACAAAAAATAACAATGTTTACGTGGTTCACCCTCTCCCTAGGGCTACGTCCACATAATTGTGTTTCTTGATATATTAGATCAAAACATACAATTCTATCTACGCACTTAGCTACAAATCCTCTATCTCTCTTTCTTTCCTTCTCCCCTCCCTACTCACCCGACTGTAGGGTTGATCTTTGCAACCAGATGAAGATCTCACAATACAGGAATTCACTCTTACAACTCAATATTTCTATGTCACAACAACCTATGATGAACCCCTCTCAAATTTTCTAAACCTCTTTTTATACATTTCATGATTCTAAGACAACCCTAGGCCAAAGTATGGGTGTCAAAACCCTAGGTTCTAAGACCCTAGGTGCCAAAACCCTTGGTGGAAAAAACCTAGGTCCACATAACCTGCCTTCTCAGGACTTCACTAACTTGTTCTTCCTTCTTCTCCATGATGTGCTCCAAAGAACCCATTGATGTCTTCTTCTGCTTGTTGACCTTTCCACGATTCATCTCCCTTGCTTCTTTGTCTTCCTTGATCTTATCCTTTAATGACTCCCTTTTCCTTTACCTTGCTCCTTCTTTTTTGCTTCTCTAACCACTTCGAGCCTTCCTCGATTTGTGTGCCTTCTGTGCACTTCATGATTTTTCTTTATTTTGCTTTAATATTTTCTTTCTTTCTTAATACATAACCTAGGGCCAACATGCCCCCAACACTCACCTATGACTCGTCCTGAGTCACTGCAGGATTGAATCTTCTATATTACTTCGACTGCAGACTACGTGGAGTAGCCTGTGCTTTCTACTCTGTCCCTCCCCATCTTGTGCAGGATGTCTCTTCTGTTTCTGGTACCCAATTTCAACTGCACTTGGTACCTAGACCCTTCTTTTTGTTCTTTTACTGAGAGTTGCGAGGCAACTGGTTGTCATAATATAATTTCAACTGGCTCCCATTTANTACCAGACCATCTTTCCATTCTCCATTAAGGGTCTTCAACTACACAACTCCTCCTTCTATAACATAGGCAACTTTGAATGGTCCAAGCCAATGTGTCCTGAACTTCCCTAGATGCTTCATGAACTTGTTGTCATATAACAATACCAAATCCCCTTGCTTAAATGCTCGTTTCTTGATATGTCTGTCATGGTAAGACTTTTCTCGTTCTTTTTGTACCTATTGATGAAATCTTGCAATGAACCTATCTTCCTCCAGTTCCAGCAACTGCGCAAGCCTGTCTTAAAAAGCGTCGGTGTCATCCATACCTATAAATGATGCAATTCTTAAACTAGGAACTAGGTATTCCATAGGTACCACTACTTCCAAGCCATAAACTAACTTAAATGGGGTTTGTGTTTTTAAATTTTTGCAATCATTTCTATAAGCCCATAATACTGTTGGAATTCTCAGATCCCAATCATCTCTGTTAACAATGAAAATATTAGCCAACCTTGTCTCCAAGATCTTATTTAAAGCTTCAACTGTACCATTCGCCTGTGGGTGGTATGGAGTGCTCTTTGGATGGTGAACTTTGAATTCCTGAGTCAAGGCTTAAATAGTTTTGTTGATGAAGTGTGTGCCTTGATCACTCATAAGAATCTTTGAGCATCCAAATTTGGTTATAATATCCTCGAAGATGAACTCCGCAGATGTGGCTGCACTACAATCCTTGACTGCTCTTGCTTCTTCCCATTTGGTCAAATATTTTGTAGCAATGATAATGTATCAAGCTCCTATGTGCTTTCTTGGTGGGTTGATAGGTCCCACAAAGTCAATAGCCCATTTCTCAAATGTGTGTAAGGTTAGATGAGGTGTTAAAGGCATCTCATCCCTTCTGAAAGGCTTCCCTATCCTTTGTCATACATCATAGGCTCTGTAGTATTCCTTAGCATCCTTGTGTAAAGTAGGCCACCAGAGGCCAGCCATGAGAACCTTTTGCGTTGTTTCTTTCCCTACATAATGTCCTCCTGCGATGACTTCATGTGCTTCTGCAAGAATCAATGGTCTTTCTACCTCCATAACACATCTCCTCAAGATCTCATCTGATTCCATCTTATATAACTATCCATCTATAAGTTGAAAGTATGCAGTGTAGAATACAAACTCTTTCTTCTCAATAACTATTTACTTGCGAGGTGCCATTCGTATGGACAAAAACTGAACTATCTTGGTGAAGTGATCATCGAATTTTCTGATGACCAACAATTGTGCATCTGGTAGTGTATCCTCCAGACTGGTAGGTTCCTCGCCATGTTCTAACCTAGATAAGTGATCAGGTCCTTTATTCATTCTTCCTGGCTTGACCAAAATCTCAAAGTCATACTCCTGGAATAGTAGTATCCATCTGCATACTCTTCCCCCCAACACTAGCTTGTTGACTAATTACTTCAATGGAGAATGATCAGTGAACATCTTAAAATGTCCTCCCAACAAATAGTGTCGAAACTTATGCAGTGCATATACCATAGCTAAGCCTTCTCTTTCAGTGGTAGTATAATTCTTTTTAGCTGTAAAAAGATTCATGCTAGCAAATGCTATAGGGTGGTCGATATCTCCCGCTCCTGGCTGTGCTAAGACTTCTCCTAGTGCAATGGACGAAGCATTGACATGGACATTGAACTCCTTACTTTAATCTGGAAAAACCAAGATAGGTGCAGTGACCATTTTCTTCTTTAGTGTGTCAAATATCTATTGGCATTCCTCTGTCCATTCAAATTTACTATCTTTCTTTAGCAACTTCTCCATTGGTGTTGTTAGCTGTGAATAACCTTTAATAAACTTTCTGTAATATCTAGTGTGTCCCAATGTAGTGTGCAATTGTTTAACTGAAATAGGAGGAAGTAGATCAACAATGACAACGATCTTGGATGGATCTACCAACAACCCATGTTTTCACACATATGTCCTAACAACACTCCAAAAGGTGAAAAGAAAATACACTTCTTTAGATTCAAGGAAATCTAATATTGCTTGCACTTATCTAACATTAATCTCAGACATTCAATATGATCTTTCAGTAGACTAAAAATGGTCCAGTCATCAAAATATGCTTCCAAAAACGTGTGTAAAAACTCCTTAAATGCTTTGACCACCACCCTGGAAAAGATGGTTGGTGCATTCTTCAACCCAAAAGGCATCACGGTGTACTGAAATGAACCTCATTTTGTTGCAAATGTAGTCTTATGTTTGTCTTCCTTAGCAATTTTGATCTGGTGATAGCCTGAAAATCTATCTGTGAATGAATAGACCTCCTATCCTCCTACATTATCTAGAACCTCATCAGTAAAAGGTGTAGGAAATGGATCATGTAGACATGCATCATTCATATTCCTTAGATCTACACAGATTTTGATTTCTCTTGACTTCTTATCCTAGACCACCATAGGGTTGATCCATTCAGATTCTTCAACAGGTTCTATGATTCCTGATTCCAACATTCTATCCAATTCAATATTAACTTTCTGCTTGTACTTGGGATTAGTAAGGTATCTGCTTGATAGGTCTTTCATCTTCTCTCAAAGGGATATTCATTTCTCCCATGGGCCATTTAATGCTCTTCATGTCTGTGAACTTAGTTTGAAACAAGTCCTGATACTCATGCAATAGTTCTGTGATCTTACTAATAGTAGCATCATCCCAATAATCTCCAACATTTGCTAACTTAGGAGTTTGATCTGTTCCAATATTAACTTTCTTGATTTTGATAGGCTGCCCAACAAAAGGTAATTCAATCCGTAGTCCTTCTATGGATCTTTTTCCTTCAGTTTATGAGATGTTCACATTCCTAGGATCATCATCTTCATCAACATTAATATTATAACAACCCTGTAACCGTTGAACTGGCGCAGTTCATTCATCTTATTCTTGTTCAAGAGGGAGGTTAGATACTTCCTCAAAGACCTTATGTATTACAATTTGTAAATATTGTTCTACTGTAGGGTACTGAATTTCAAATAGGAACATGGATATAAAGTTATGGGTCATACCATACCAATCTGTAGTGGCTAGGAATAGTTCTTCTTGAAGATACCAGTTGATAGGCGTAGTGTCTAAGGTGTTAATGCACTTATGTACCCACCATTATTTAGGAATGTTGCTCTAGGATTCCTCATAAATTCACACATGGTCCTTAGGAAAACTTTGACCTGTGTATCGAACTTCACACCCTTCATCTTGGTTTGAAAAGCGCACTGTCAATAAGGTGCGACATTGCACTCACTCCATGATCTTATTCTTGTGTGTCCCCCACCATTTAGCTGGTGTTGCTTTCAATGCTTCATCTACTGCCAACATCCTCTGCTGTACTAGTATAATTCTCTCAAATTCAGCTATAAATGTCTCTAAATGATTGAAACCATCAAATGTAGGAATATTACTTACTTCTGTGCCAATCCAACGAACTTCCCTGGTCAGTGTGGCACACCTCCGCATAGAGACTTCATACATTATGTTCTGCCAATTTTCCAGTGCTTCTTCTGAATCTAATGAACTTGCACTTTCACTTCACCATCTTATATTTCCATCTACTGTGGGATTAATGCAATCTTGTTGTCCTGCTGTCATTTTATAGATATTTTCTAGCTCGTAGGTGTGGTCTTTTTCTGTTATAGGTTCTGTGTATCTGCGGCCTTCATCAGGATAAAGAGGTAATGAAATTAAGGCCATTACCCTTGAATGTCATTCTTCTCTTTTTTAGGTCAACAACCATCAAATTGTTGAAAGCCCAATCAATTCCTAACAACACAAGGTAGGGAAAACTATCATCAAAAATCTCAATCACTTCGAAGTCTGCAAAAGTCCTTACTTTGTCGATGTCCATAGGGACATGCTCTAATCTTCCAAAGTGGCTCACCGCTTGTTGGTTAGCCATCCTGAGCCTGATAGGAGATTAAATCAACTTAGGTTTTCCCATCAGTGCCCAAGTTTGCTTCATCATAACATTTACTTCTGATCCCAGGTCAAGGACCACATAGTCCATGTCATAATATCTAATCTGGGCACTAAGTTGCAGTTCCTTGCCTGTCCTCCTTTTTCTAGATACTTTATTTACATCTCTACCTAGAAGAGGATCTATTCTTCCAATTTCATATTGTCTTGCCAGGTGTTGTAGCTCCTGCACATATTTATCATCTTTAATCAAATTGATACAAGTATATAAGAAGTCCATGAGCTTGCTTACCTCTTTTCCTTGTCTAGCTAGGGAAAATTGATCAAATGATGGAGGCATTTAAAATTCCCTTACTTCTGTTCGTGCCCTAGATGAAGAACCTTGTTCTTCTACAAATTCTTTCCTTGCTTCTTCAAAAGTATGATTTTCTCTCCTTGGATCAAACAATTGTGCCTTCTCTGCAACTCTTCTGATCCCTAATCCATCTATAGTCTTTCCTAGAGTCACCTGATCTTATCCTGTAACAGTTCCTCCTCTAGTAATAAAAACAACTTTGGGGTCCTCATTGCAAGGTTCTACCGATATTAGTTGGACTTATTGGTTTCCTCCTCATCTCTCCCGAAGTTTAGCTAAAAATACTGGATAGTCTTCAATGACATGGTCAAATGAATTAGAATAGTTGCAAGTAGTACAAGGGTTCATAAAATCCCTTTGCAAATGACCTTGTGCAGTTATAGAAAATAGTCTGACCTCAACCTCCACCGATTCCTCCTCCTTGTCCTCTTCCTTTGAATCCACCATGAGGGTTGAAGTTTCCTCTTCCTATGGAATTGGACCGTGCATTACTTCCTTTTGATTGTAATTCTCCTTGAGTTCTATATGTATCCCTTGATATTTCATGCAAGAGGTCATAATCCCTACAATCCTTCTCATCATGCCCCACATATTCACAGAATGTGCAGTAAATATTGGTGGATGTCTGGACATATTTCTGCATATAATAACATTCACCAGGGTGATGTATAGTTCTACATACCTCACACCAGGGTAAAGTAGCTTGCTTCAAAGGGTTAGGGGCTCCAGAGGCCAAGTATTCATTAAATAAAGGACAATGCTCTTTGTCATGGATCTCTGATTTACATCGGATACACCATATGTCTTCTCTTTTCCTTGATCTTTCTTCATGTCTTCGACCTGTAAAGATAAACTAGTTAATTGATTCAAAATTTGACTCATACCTGGACTGGATTCTCCTACATGGGATTCTTCTAGTTTCATGGAAATATCCATAGATTTAGCATGCAAAGCGACCTTAGTTTCATCAGAGGAGATATAATGTGTGGCAGGAGGGCAATGATGAACCATTCCTTATGCTAGTCATCTTGAATATGAAAACTTAAATGTCTTGTCAAGGTCTTAAACCTCTGATCAAATTTCCAGACAGGTTCAGTCACCTTATGTTTGATTTCCTTTAACTCTGTAATGCATTGTGAATCCGACTTAGGATTCTTGAACTCTTCACTCAATGTAGTCTTGATTTCATTCAATGGTTTAGGTTGTATAACTCTTGACACAAACTTCATATACCAACTCAATGCCCGATCCCTCAAGGTACTACTAAACTAATCTCTCTTAATAGCTTCATCAGTGACTTGCGTAATGATCCAAACAACTTCGCACAAGAACTAGTGTTGATCAAGATCCTTAGATCTGTCTCCTCTGAATATGGGTAACCTCATTTCATCTGCCATAAATATTTCTTGGTTTCTCGATTGAGTATGTACTAAACTTATTATAACAGTACTCTGATTGCTCTGAATACTCTAGTTACTTAATGATGCTAAAACAACATGAGGAGTAATAATACTTACTTCGATAGTTGGCATAGTACCTGAAGTTTCTCGTTCTCCTCGGCGAAGTTCCTTAGTCTCTACTTCCTCTGCCTTCGTGAACTCTGAATACTCTTTGTATGATCTCCCTGATTTTCTCCACTATAGAAATCTTTGTCTTGTGCCAATGGCTTGTAACTCTGCTTAAATGGATTCGTAAGAGGAAACTTTATGAATGATCTCCCACTACACATGTGTCCATCCTCTATGTCACTGTCGTTGTCTGAATTCTTGAACATTAGATTTATAATAAAACTAATTACTATATATTCAAGATATTCTTCTCATGCAATATCATCTTAATCTTCAGCTTCAAGAAGTGTAGAAACTTTCCTCTATGTCCCTTAAATAAATATCTCTTTGCTTGACTATATGACTCTACACTATCGATATCAAACTCACTAATGTATCCTCTAATAGTTTTATCAAACCAAAGAACCACTGCTCTAGACACAACGCTATTGACTCTCTTGACTTTCTTGATCAACGCCACTATCCAAACCATAGGTGGTCTATATCTGATCTCAATCTGGGTGTCTGCTAATCTAGATAACCACTCGTACAACTCCTTATGAACTCCTCCAAAGAAAATATCATGCACATCAATAAAGATGTACCTTCCAAACCAATATTCTGTACTAATGATAGGGTTCTTGTTCTGAGCTTCGGTGAAGTCCCTTTCTTGTTCTTGTATCCACTTCTGAATCTCCGTCTTCGATGGAAACCACTTTGACATTCCCTCAAGAAGATCCCCGTCCCGGCAAAAAAACCATTTGTTGGCATAGGGGTAGACCCAGGGTTAAAATATAACAGCGCACCAACAAACCCTAACTACTGTCCCTTTTGGCAACACTTGCGAAGCAGATGAAGTCTCACCCAAAGTAGCAATAGGGGGGTTGTAGGACACATATGTCTACAACGAGAGGAAATGCAAAGTGATCCCATAATAACAATGCAATGTAACCTACAGGTTCTTTAACATCCCTATGATTACTTCACGAATTTAGTTATATCTCTCATCTCTAATAGGGAAAACAACCATGCAATAACAATATAACAGATAGAAAATAACAGAACATCAGCCACAAAGAACAACAAGATTTATGTTGTTCACCCTCTCCCTAGGGCTACGTCCACAAAACTATGTTTCTTGATATATTAGAGGAAAACATATAGTTCTATCTGCGCACTTAGCTGTAGATCCTCTCTCTCTCTCTTTCTTACCTTCTCCCCTCCCTGTGCACCTAGCTGCAGGGTTGATCTTCGCACCCAGCTGAAGATCTCACAATACAAGAATTCACTCTTATAGATCAATCTCTCTATGTCACAACAACCAATGACAAACCCCTCTCAACTCTTCTAAACTTCTTTTTATACATTTCATGACTCTTAGACAGACCTAGGCCAAAGCCTGGGTGTCAAAACCCTAGGTTCTAAAACCCTAGGTTCCAAAACCCTAGGTACCAAAACCGTAGGTCCACATAACTCGCCTTCTCAGAACTTCGCTAACTTGTTCTTCTTTCTCCATGAGGTGCTCAAAAGCACCCATTGATGTCTTCTTCCACTTGCTGACCTATCCATGATTCATCTTCCTTGTTTCTTTGTCTTCCTTGATCTTATCCTTTAATGACTCACTTTTCCTTTACTTTTCTCCTTCTTTTCTACTTCTCTAACCACTTCGACCCTTCCTCGGTTTGTGTGTATTCCGTGCACTTCATTCTTTGTCTTTCTTCTGCTTTAATCTTTGTTTTCTTTCTTAATACATAAGCAAGGGCCAACAATAAGTTAGTACCATAACGAGTCAATATTTATGGAATTGTTGAGGTATGCACCACATTTGAACAAAAAGAAATTTCAGGTTAACAAAATTGTATATGGAATGAACTATAACATCATATATAGGATTATGATATTGATGCCATGTACATTGCATGAGGCATTTTAGAGGGATATAATAGTGAGGAGGAACTTATTGGTTGTAGGCAATTTAGATCATTGTGACCTTCAAGTTTAGGGGGATAGAGTCAAGTGTCATAATTAGATAGTGTATCGATACATATAGTAGGATGTAGGGACGTGCCAAGGGGACATATGAGAAGTACCCATAGATGTCTGACAGAGAACCAGAGGATGCCATACATGTAATCGACACAACGAAATCGACCAACATTGAAGAGTAGTAGAGCTACTTTTTAATATATGAATTAGAATGAAACACCTAAGACAGAGGTGTTGGACATGTGGAGGATCACATTTGCAAAGGGAACGTTGTCATGCACAAAGGGATACAATGGGTGATCTAGGTAAATTCCATGGGATCCATGCAATAATGAAGAACCACTAAACTAAGCATCAATCTATTGTAATGGAGACATCAAGTAATATTGATGATATTGGTTTTTCATTGTTAATATATCAAGGAGAAACAAAAAAGTGCATGTCTCATAATGCATTTTAAGATAAAAAATCATGGCAATTAATCAAAAGGATTTCAACCAAGTAGAATGGATTTTTGAGTTAAGAAAGAAGTACAATATTTAATTAAATATTACGAGATTGACCTTGGTGTATGCTCAACCCAAGTATCGTTGTATTAAACTACTTTGAGATCCTATGGTGTAGTACTAGGTATGGATTGGTTAGAAATCCATGATGCAGTGTTAGATTGTAAATCTAAGAAGCTTTATTTTATAGATAATGTGGGACATAAAATAATCCTAGTAGGGATTAATATGGGAGTATCGTTAATACTTATTTTAGTTTTTCAATTTCAGAAAAGTACGAGCAAATGGTGTAAATTGTATGCCATAGTAGCTATGAACAAGAAGGAGGATACAATGGATGGAGAAAACTATATTGTGTTATATTAATTCTCATGTGTGTTTCTAGAGGAATTAACTATATTACCACCTAAGATTGAGTTGAAGTTCACAATTTAACTTAGATTGAGAATAAAACCTATTACAAATACTCTTTACCACATGAAGACTCCAAATAAATATAGTTATTTTAAGAAAAATTTCTCTAATTTGACTAAATTTTAAAAATTCTAAAGAAATTTAGGCTAATTTTTTTCATATTTTCATTAAACATAAAATATTTGTAGCATAATTTATGATAACAATTCTCTATATATTTATACTTTTCACCTAAAGATAAAACATTTTCATAAATATATAATAGGATTCCTTAATGTTTTTCCAAATCCATGATTGTGCATCTTAGTTTTTAAAAAATATTCATTATATCTAAAGATTTATGAAACCAATGATAATCTTAGGAATACCATGAAATTATATTTGAAATTATGTTAAATATTTGTATCAAACAACAATTTTTTAATACCTGACATTTGTTGTTCATGTATTTCAACATGTAGATGATAGACTAGGTTGTAGATAATGTTTTCATATTTGAGGATTTTAGTAAATTGAATAAAATATTTTATGTATTTCTAAATATATTTTCCAATGCCATTTCTTTTGATTGTAAGTTCTCTCTAATTTCTATGTAAGGTTGGTTTAAATCTAAATGTTTTAATATAGGATATGTTATTATTTTTTGTCAATGATGCACAAGTGACACTCTTGTATTGGTGTTGTCACCTAATTTGCAAGGCAATGACAAAATACAAATGGATTATCATCTAACACACACACACACACACACACACACACATGCTCCAGAGTTGTAAGAATTGCATATGCAACTCTAGGAATTATTGGTTTTGGGATTTATTTCCTCAAGTATATCTTATGGGGCACACTAGTGATATTCACAAAGAATAAATATGATTCATGGATACTTTGTATTGATTATCAATAGTTAAATAAAACAACGATAAAAAATCAATACCAATTGCCTAGAATCAATGATCTCTATGATCAAATGAAGGGAGCTAAGGCATTTTTCTAAAATATATTTAAGGTTAGTATATAATCAATGGAGAACAAAAGAAGAGGATATTCTTAAGACAACATTTAAGATACATTTTGATCATTATGAATATTTTTTTCGATGGAATACACATCCCAAAAAACCCTTTGGGTACTTCCTCTTATTTCGAGGATGGTACAAGAGGTAAATCAGTCGGTTGCATTTTTGGAAACCTAGCCCAACAATGACATTGTGTGAGGCCCAATACTATATAAAAAGATATCCAACATAGGGACTTGACCCTGAAATTAAAATTTAGGCATTGGAGTCCACCCGAGGAATACGATTCATCACACTCTCTAGCCCATAAGAAAGAATGAGAGTGATGGTACCTTTCCAACCCCATATTAATATTCACAAACAACAAATTTCTCACATGTAAATACTCTACCCCCCTATGGAATTGCACATGTGACCCCTGAGGAGAAAACCCACATTCGTAACCATTAGACTCACTCAAGCTAGACATATCATTATGAATATGAAGTAATACCTTTTAGATAGACAAATGCACCTGGTGTATTTACGAGTTTAATGAATGAAATATTTGAAAAATATCTCAGCAAGTTTATTCAAGTGTTTTTAGATGATATTCTAATATATTCTAGAAAACTAAAGGAGCATGAAGAACATTTTAGGAAAGTATTACAATGTCTTAGAGAGAATAAGTTATATGATAAACTATCCAAATGTGTGTTTTATGAATCAAAGATTCATTACTTGGGACATATAATTTCAGAAGAAGGAATTACAATGGATTTGTTAAATATAGAAGCAATTATGGAATGGCTAACACTTACTAATGTACACAAAGTATGTATCTTTATGGGTTTAGCAGGATATTATAGAAAGCTTAGAGAAATTTTTGAATATTGTGAATCCTATCATTGAATTACATAAGAATAAGTTTTTTTTGGATGGAGCAATGTGAGGAGCATTTCAAAAACTTAAATAATTATTAAAGGTGACTCCTATTGTAAAGGTACCAAATATTGATTGATATTTTCTAGGACATATGGATGTGTCAAAGGAAAGATAAAGTGGAGTACTAATGCAAGAATGTTAGGGTTCTAACCTCCCTAACCCCTCAAATAGATAGAATACTATATTTTTCTATGTAATAAAGGATGAAATTAGTAAATAAGTCTCGTTTAATAATGTGAACACATCTATTGTAAGAATACTTACTACAAGGTTTTTCCTCTAGAAAGTTCTTCCTCTAAAATGTTCTTTAGAAGATAGAAATAGTATAAATAGGGGTAGAAAGCATGGAAAATGTTTGTATTATGAATAATTTTCTACTTGATCTCTACTATGTTAGATATTTCCACCTCAAAGAGGCAAGTGAACTTGGCTATAGAGATAATAAAGGTGTCATTTCCAGAATCAATTGTGTCATTGTGCTCTCTATTTTTCTCTTTCTATTAAAAATTATTATAGCAATCTTATTTATTCTCTACATATTATCTCCGGGTACCTTACAAGTGGTATCAAAGTACTTTCCTTTTCATATTTTTAGAAAAACATTTGCATGCTAGAGATGTTTACTACTGACATATTTAAATCACAATGATCTGTCATTCAGTGGGTAAAACTATGATTGGGGAAGAAAACACACAGAAAATACTTACGGTTTCATGTGGTTACTAAAAAATTTGTTTCACCTAGTTGGAAACCTATGTAAACCCTGTTGGTACCCATTTGAGTAGTACCACATTATAACTAACCTGTACATTCTGATTCATTCCAAAATACCCAAAAGTATATAGGGAGTCCCATAGGTCTCCTAAAACCATCTATAGATCATCCCACTGATCACTTGAATACTATAGTGGCACCAAGAATAGCACTTGGGAAGAATAATATCATGTACTTGGGTAATAGGGTAGTATGACTCAGGATACGATTGATCCTCCTTAGCTAGAGCCCTGAGATATTGGGATGAGTACTACCCTTGGACCTCACTAGTATATTAGAGAACCATATCATAAAGAAATCCATTTGATATAGGAACCCTAAAAACCCTAACCCTTGCTATCAGAACAAAACAAAACAAAAACATAGTGGAAATTTTGCACTTCGAGTGTGCTCAAACTTGCTTACTGCATCCAGGTCATAAAATTCCTTCAAAATTTTAACAATTACAAAATTTAGCATTTTGTCATTGCAATATTCTTCATATCAATTCCCTTATTTGGGACCCATTCCATTGGATTCCTCTCTTCACACTAATCACAATGACACCCTTCTCTTATAAACCTTTTATTTCTATGGACCCACCCACCCTCGCCAACACCCTTATTTGGGACCTATCCGACTGTATTCCTCCCTTCATATTGATCACAATGATCCCACTCTCTCATAATACCTTTTGTAAGGCCTCACCCACCCTATTATTTCCCACTTCTCTCCCATATAGTGACACCCACAACCAATACCTTGAAATCCACATCATTGCCTTCGACATAGCCCATGAGCAAACCAAGATAAAGATCATTGAAATTACTTCCAATATTGCTCTCATCAATTCCTAATGCAACCAACTAGACACCATAAATTCCGAACTCTCCCTACTCGAAACCCTCCCTTCCATTGTGGAAAAATTCACCACCATACTTACTTCATCCCATGATCATATCTCCTCCACAAGACCATCACACCAAGAGGGTGCTGACTCATCCTATTCCATGGCCTTTCATTCCAACCCCCTTACTCATGAATTTGATCTTCCCAAAGTTGAGGTGAATAAATTTGATGGCTCGGACCCCACATGTTTGTTCAATCAAATGGAACATTATTTATCCTGGCATGACATTAACGATAAATTGATCAAACTTCATATTGATGTCCTTTATTTGGATCCTAAATACTAGCAATGGTAGAAATGGCGTAAACATTTACACATAGGGTATATTTCCTAGATCTAGTTTGTTATATACATTTATGAATGATTTGAAACTGACACACATCACTTGGTCCATTTAACCAAGATTAAACAGTCAATTACAATGGAAGAGTACATCACTGCTTTTGAGCAATTGGATTTCCGAACTGAAGGCATGTCCAACACCTTCTTCCCTAAATGCTTTATTATTGGCCTTAAGGATGACATCCAAGCTCATTTCCTCATGGATCACCCAGAAACCTATATTTCATCTACTCACAATGCTAAGGAATCTAAACAAGTCATCTCTTCCCAAAACAAAAATCCCTCCTTTATTCTTTGTTCTTGGCCTACTAATTTTGTTGTAACACACCCAACCCCCTAAGTACCTTTTTAAGGTATGGTGATACAGATTTAATGAGAAGAAAAAAATGAATACATATATATATATTTCAAACACAAATATAGAATGAACAATAACATATATACAATAAAAATTGGATTCTATTAAATAAAGAAATATGCTGAAACTGTAAAATGCAGACTGAAACAAGCTTGCTGGAATGGTGGTGGCTTACCTTTGACAAGAAATGTGACGATTGTGATGATTTGCAAGAATATGAGTACAATGAGGCTCCAAAAATCATTTTTACATCAAACATGAATTACAAAACCATAGACATACAAAAACCTAACCCTAGGAGATGAAGCACCAAAAGTCATGTGGGCCCCGTTGGGGTAAGTTTGTATATCAACTTCCTAGGGTCGTAACTTTTTCATACGATCTCCTTTTGGGGTGTTTTATACCTTGTCGAAAAGTTCTATTCGAGAAGTAAAACTTCCAATGAGGGTTAGGTATTCCATTTGTAACCTATAGCCCCCAAAAAGTCCAAAAAAACATTGTTTAGGGCCTCAAAACGACCCTGAAAGTTTGGGAATCAAAAATCTAGAAAAAGATTGCCAAGATGAAAACTATAACTGCCAAGATGAAAGTTGTATGTGAGCTAACTAGAAGAGGTGGGTGGACACCGATATCCACCTGGATCAAACCTCCCTCCTTAGGAAGAAATGGTCTCCATTGAGTTGAGTTCCCCCATCAGATGAGGAAAATTCTGTTGAATTTGGCCCTAGGTGAGCCACTTTCCTTAGTGTAGGAGATACCCTACCTTGAAAACCTAATAAAGATGAAGATTTTATTGGAGAGTGACATTGACCTGTGTGTCCATGATTTAATTAGTGGATGCATGTTCCATGCAGTCAGGGTTGAGCTTTGTTGGTGTCAACTGTTTTGCTATCTCTGAGGTGTCCAATAATGGTGGAAAATATGGTCTAAGGAGGTCCACATTAAATAATGGGTATAATCCAAGGAAGGGGGGAATGTTGAGCTCAAAATCATTGTCACCGACAACCTTGGTGATAGTGAAAGGTCCATAGTAGAGTGGATGAAGGTTCAGATGGGAACCCATAAGGCATTCTTTCTGTAAGTGCAACCAAACTTACCTCCCACCTGAAACTTGTGTGATACCTGGTCTTGATCATGGAGCTACTTATACTTGGCATTGGACTTCTATAAAATATCTTGAACCTATTAGAGGATGTGTTAGATACACTCAATGAACCGGGTAGCTTTGTCGGCTTTCGTTTGAGCATGGGATGAGTATGCTTGGGTGGCTTCAAGGGGTAGCGCAACATCCATGGGACCCAATGGTTGAAATCCCAACCCCACTTGAAAGGGGTTATGGTCGGTTGAGCCATGTATGGATTTTTTATAGTTGTGTTGAACATAGCGAATAATCTCATCCCATGTGCAAGGATGCTTGGAATTGTATATGTGCAGGATATGCATGATCATCTGGTTGACGGCCTTAGTTTAGCCATCCGTCTGTGGGTGGAAGGCAGTGGATTTGGTGAGCTTGGTTTCCAACAATGACCATAGGATCAAAAAAAATGTGATAAGGAACCGACTGTCCTATCTGAAATAATGGTTTATGGTATCCCAAAATGTACCCACACTCATTCAAAGAAGATATTAGCAGCGACATCTGTTGTGATGCTCTTCTTGCAGGCAACTAGAATTTCCATTTTATAAAAACAATCAAACACCACAAAACACAGTCATTTCCCTATTGGGTTGATGGAAGGCCCAACATGTATTCCATCAAGAGGGGTGTACATACCTTATTTCTTAATGGCCTATTTGGAAATGACACCGGTAGTGCAAGACCTGATATAATTTCTGACATCCTGTCAAATCTTCGACCAACAGAAATGTTGTTGCAACATGATCACTATATTTTCTACATCAAAGTGTCCTGCCACCCAGTTGTAGTGGGCTTCCCAAATCATCTTCTCTCACTCACTTGATGGAATGAAAATATGGCCAAGATGGCACAAAATCCCATCTTGAAGATGGAAATCAATGACAACTATGTTTCCACCCACCATCTGGTAGGTGGCACCGAAGTCATGATCTATCTCATAGAGTTGGGGCCATCCAGAGGTCTCATGGGTGCAAGAGTTTAGCACAATGGTGAGTGTTGCAACTGGTAGGTGGATAAGGAAATAAACGATGCAATTTGTGCTTCTTGCCTTATACTTGATGTTGAGATGGAACTACTGCAAGTATATGGACCACTTTCAATGGAAATCATTGTATAATTTTTCATGAGTCTACATGAAATGCAATGACTTATGATCAATGTGGATGAATGTCTCCTTCCCTAGAATGTAATGCCTCCACTAGCAGTAGGCTTTCATAATGGAGTGAATTTCTTTATCGTAAGTAGGGTACTTATGGATGACATTGGATAGTGTCTCACTATGATAGTACATGGGGTGCCCTTGTTGAGTGAGAACTGCACCCACAACATAGTTTGAGGCACCTGTCTCAATCTCAAGGGTTGTTGCAGGTCAGGTAATGAAAGCACTAGGGATAAGAAAAAATGTTGCTTCAAATAATCGAACTCTTGCTGTTGTGACAAGCCCCACATGAAATTTTCCTTACCACCACCCTTGGTTACTTGGTTGAGCACCCATGAAATATGGGAGAATCCCAACATGAATCTGCGATAAAAAATGGCAAGGCCTTAAAATCTCCGAAGCTCAGTGAGTGTGGTTGGGGTTGGCCAGTCACAAATGATATGGATATTGGTTGGATCCACATGCATCCCATGCTCATCAACAATGTAGCATAGGTATTGGATCTTGTCCATGCCAAAGGATCATTTTTCTAAATTTTCATATAGCTTGTGTTGCCACAGAGTGTGTAGAACCTGCTGAATATGCTACAAGTGTTCTGCCCAATTCTTGTTGTATATGAGGATGTCATCCAGATACACCACCAAAAAAAATTGGTGAAAGGATGCAAGATATCATCCACCATCCTCATGAAATTTGTTGGGGAATTCATCAAACCAAAGGGCATGCCAAACCATTCAAAATACCTTCTTTGGACTTGAAGGAAGTTTTCTATACATTAGTCTGCTCTATTGGGACCTGATGGTAACCAGACTTCAGATCAATTTTACTAAAGTATTTTCCCCCCTTAAGCTGGTCAAGGATATCGTCGATTTGGGGAATTGGGTACCAGTTCCTAACTGTGATTTTATTTAGGGCCCGATAATCTATGCAAAGTCTCTACGTCTCGTCTTTCTTCTGCACAAGAACGATTGGGATTCCACATGGTGATGAGTTGGATCAGATGTGCCGCTTTTGGAGAATTTCTTCAATATGATGCTTTATATCCTCACTTTCTAGTAGAGATTTATGATATAATGGCCTATTGGGTAGCGGTGTATCGGGGGTCAAATCAATTGAATGCTTGACCTGACAGTGTAGAGGTACCCCAGTGGGTGAGGAGAAGATGTCTTTATATTATTCCATGACCTTATCCACTTTCTTCTACTGCATGTAGAGTTTGACCGTAGAGGCCATGGATGTGGTTACAAAATTCCACTCACTTTGAGAGAGAATCATGAAGAAGACAAAATTCCCGGTCTGAGAGATGACCTTCCTGCATTTCTTGGTAGAGATAAAGGAAATGACATTAGGTGGGACTACCTCGGGTATCCTGTACAATTTCCTTTCCAAAGTAATAATAACACTACAAGGCCTAGAATCATATACAAAATGATGTTTCCATAAATAAGGTTGTCCCAAAAGAACATCACAAAATTCAATGGGATAAAAATCACACAATACCTCATCTTTCAAGAGATTGATGTTGTAGGACACACGACACTATTGGCTGACGCGAAGATATCTTCCTTGGTGGAGCCACTCGATGGTGTATGGTTGTGCGTTTGACGTCCTCGAAAGGGAAGATTTCTTGATGGCCTTTGTTGAGATGAGGTTATTTTTTCTACCTCTATTAACAATGAAGTCAATGGATTACCATTCACCCACATCTGTGAATGAAAGAGGCACTCTCCTTCCTCTGTCTCATTAGGTTCACCGTGATGGATCTCAATGGTACCAATAGTGGAACTAAGTTCCACATCAATAATCCATCTCCCCTTTTCTCGTTATAACTCTTGGTCAGAATGCACATCTGATTCAGAGTCTTTCGCCTCCGCTGCCAATTATTTCTTTGAGCAGCAATCAACAATGTTATGCTAGGGGATCTTATGGAAGTCACACCACTTCCCGATGTATTTCTTCATATTTTCATTGTCCAACTTATTTGTTTGTGGCTTAGAATGGTTATCCTAATGCTTTCCATATCTTCTCTTCCCTTTGTTCTTTATCTTGGCGCTTCCCTTTGCCTTCTTCTTCTTTGAGGGGTTCCCATACCTAAACTATCATGTCTTTTGTTTAAGCTTCTACTTGATTTTGACAACATATCGATAGGCCATGACCAAGGATAAAATTTATAGAAAATCCACTTATGTTTGGATGTATCTATGCATACCACTGCAGTACTTGAGAACCATATTTTTCTAAGAATATTTGACACCCAACTTGGTGCGCAAGGTATGGAAGATATTTGTGAACTCTGGCATTGTTTGGTCCCTTTCCTGCCGCAGTATGGTCCATATTGTATACAGGCCGTCATAACTTCCCACAAGGCAGTATTGTTCTTTAAAAACATCCCTGAAGGAATCCCAGGTGAGTGCAACTATAAATAATGAGGTTTCCTCTGTTTCCTTTTTCTCACATAAAGTCTCCCACCAATATTTGACATGGGGGACAACTTTGAGGAGTGCAAATGTAATATTTTCTTTATTGGAAAAGTTATGGACAAAAAAATACACTTATAGTAGATTCAACCATTTGTGTACAACATCTACGTCTATATGAACTTCATATATAGGAATATCAAAGTTGATATATTCCTCTAAAGGGGAAACACCTCTGCTCTAGGAAGATCTGTCCCCTGTTGTTAGTTGTTGAAGGATTTGCATAAAACTATCCATCATCTTGTTCCTTTGTTGCACAAGGGATTCCTCAAGAAATAGTTTGAAAGGATATATTGTCCCGTCGTATTTATTTTCTCCCACCATGGAAGGTCTCTTAGGAATACAAGAGCTCTTATCCTCAAGAGAAACAAGCTCAAGACCCAACTCTTTGTACCCTGACCTCGTTGGGGACATGCACTAAGAATGACAAGGAGCAGATCACTCTGATACCACTGATATGAATTTAATGAGAAGAAAAAAATGAATACAAATATATATTATTAAGATAGAGATACCATGAAAAATAACAAAGATACAATAAAACTTGGCTTCTATTAAATAAAGAAATATGCTAAAAATGTAAAATGAAGATTGAAATAAGCTTGCTAGAATGGTGGTGGCTTATCTTTGAGAAGAGATGGAACGACTATTCTCATTCGTAAGAATATGAGTACAATGAGGCTCCCAAAATAATTTTTACATCAATGCCAAAATCCTAGACATACGAAAACCTAATCCTAGGAGATAAAGCACCAAAAGTCATGTGGGCCACGTTGGGGTAAGTTGGTATATCATCTTCATAGGGTCATAACGTTTGCATACGATCTCCATTTTGGGAATTAGATACGTCATTATAAAGGTCTATCGGATAAGTAAAACTTCCATAGGGATCAAGGTATGACATTAACAACCCTTGCCCCCCCAAAAAGTCCACAAAAACGTCGTTTAGGGCCTCAAAACAACTTCAAATGTTTCGGACTCGAGCCTCTAGAAAAAAACTGCCAAGATGAAAATTACAACTACCAAGATTAAAGTTGTATGTGATTTAGCTGGAAGAGGTGGGTGGCCAAAAATATCCACCTGGATCATATGGGGTATTAAATTTTAATATTTACTCAATCATCTTAAATCCTATTCTAGCAGCTACCATTGTCTTTTAACCGTCCAGAGCTTTCTGACAACTGTAACCATGTTCAAAATAGAACTCTGGATCATAAGTTATAGTCTCCCAAAGTTTCTCAAATTCCATTTATTGAGTTCATATGTAGTGTCATGAGAAAACCATGTGGTTCACGTACTAGTGTCATCCAACATGGCACTAATGTGGCATTCACCACCTAACCCATCCGAGTCGCCCATCCACTGGTTCAGAGAGTTTCCTCTTCTTTGGAGACCTCCCATTGGAACAAACTCCCTCAGACTACACATACTCTGAAGGATATAACCTACAACTCCAAGGACCCTAATTAGTTTGGATTCACCAAATCACACGATGTTTAATGGCCTTTCTCATGCTCCAACTACACTTAGTTTATGTGGTGCCCTTAGAGATCTACGACTGAGATTGAATCTCTCCTGCCTCATTGGTCACTGCTGTCACTGTGTACCCATCTCCTGTCATGAAATGTGGCTCATTATCCACTTAACACATTGACCCATCACGATGTGCCATGCCACCATAGGGTACAAAGGATCGCTCTACCAAAGATTGATATTTATCCATTTCCTATAAATTGATTAAGTTACTTAATCGATTATTTATTAAAATACCGCTTCTCGATATTTATTTATTTAATCCTCATTAGGGATAATTAGTATCCACTAATTAATTACCCAGGTTATAAACACATTATAAATCAATTAATTAATTATATATTAATATAAATAATTTCATTGTGAAGTACGAAAAATCCATCGTAATTCACCCAGGTTGCATTATGATATATTTTATTATATTATTAATAAAGAACATGGGGATTCGGACTTTGAATTCCACACTCAATTCATCTTCTCCTTTTCCTTTTTATCGATGGTAAAATTATGAAAAGGGAATGGATTTTGTGTTAAATTATTCTAATATTAAATGTTGTATCAGCCCCATGCCATTATTTAATATAATATATTATCTTAGGTAATTTAAACGTCCTTCATGTGCAATATTAATTATTTATAACCTTATAATATATGAGTTATTGTACTAAAAAATGTCAGAGTCATAATCTTAACTCTTTGGATTTGTACTCCAAACCCTTCAGAGTTGTGCTCTGAACTCTTCAGAGTCAACTATGAAAAGCTCAACTCCTAAAAGGTTTTAAAATCTGCGTTAATTTATTATATATATTAAATATTATTATGTCACCTCAGGCTATCACATCAAGGTCTTTGCACTCAAAACACGTGTTCTCCTCTGATTACTCCAACTACAAATAATGAAAGAGCAGAGTTTAATATTATTAAATATATGTGGGACCTTATATTACCTAGGCTTTCATACTCTGAACATTCACTCCTCTCTCATCACTCTGATGGCTTCAGAATTCCTTCAAATATTCCCTTCTATTTACTCTAATGGCTAGAATCTAAATGCCAATTACAAACTCACATAATTTAATATTTAAAATTGTATTGTTTAAGACTCCATTGGTCATCGCACTCAAAACGTTTTCTCCCTTCTTCATGTTCCAATGGATTAATATTAACATAAATATAAATGTCTATGTGTTGAGAGAGAGGGAAAGTATATTTCCCATGTACTTAATAAATAAACAAAAATAATACGTTAACCACAATTCTTCCAGGAGTGATAATCATCCTATGCATGGCATAATCCTTAAAACTAGGAAAATATTAGCACAATTTTGTTAGGGACCTAATCCCTTACGTAGGTAGAATAATATATTCCCATGTAATACAGGTCAATATTAATAAGGCCTAGCAATAAGGCAGAATAAGTTGAATGTAAGAAGACCTAATAGAAGCTTCCGCTTCTAGAAGGATCTTTCTCTAGATGGTTCTTTTGATAGACATATTTAGTATAAATAGGAGTCGAGGGTATGAGAATGGTTGTCTTTGATATTATTGTAATAGAGCTCTGCTCAACTGGAGGTTTCTCCCTCGAAGAGGCAAGTGAACATTGCTCTCAGTAATCGAAGTGCTCATTCTGGTGTTATTCTGATATCATTCTGGTGTTATTGTGGTGTTATTCTGGTTATATTGTTGTTTATCTGCCATTTCTAACATTTTATTTCTTTTCTGCATACTTTTTATATTTGGAATATTACAAGTTGTATTAGAGCACTTTCCTCGGCAGAAAATTGTGGGTTAAATTGTTTTCAGGGTAGAGACATATTTCGACGTCTTTAAGCCATAAAGATATGTCGTTATGCACATAAACCCATAGTTGAGGGATTCATACACGAAGGAAATACAAGTGGTACTTAAGTGCACATATGTTGGCCACCCTTGTAACCCCTGTTGGTACCCCTTCGATTGGTAGCGCATCAGACAACACCTATGTACGGATCGACCTAGATTTCCTGAAGCCCTATTTAGATAAACCGATCGGCCACCTGACTTCTATAGTTCCACCAAGAAAAAAACTCGGGAAGATACTCTCTAGTACCTGGGTAGTCGAGTAGTACGACTAAGGGCATGGTCTACCCTCCTTAGTTGGTGCCTTGAGATATTGGGTCAAGTAATACTGTTGGACCCCGCACATATATCAGAGAGCTATAGCATAGGGAAAAACCTTGTCTGTAGAGCCCTTGAATGCCTAACACTTGGGGATGGAAACAAAAAAAAAATAAAACAGACAAGATCTATTGTCGCGCAACTATGTTCAAGTTTCCAATTCACTACACATTTCTTCCTGGTTAAGAATTTGGAAATTTCATCACTGCAGTATTCTTTCGACCAGAGTATGACTCCGCAGGTGTTAAAAAAAAACAAAAAAATTGAGTCTGGAAATTGTTGCACCATTATTTGAGACCTATTCCATTGGGTTTATCTCTTCTCCCTTATCACATTCATACCTATCATTTTTCAGAAAAAAATTTGAACCCGCCCGCCCCTTTTCGGTTCCCTCATCATCATGGCCCATACCCGTAGTCAAGACTTGGAAGCTCACTTCAATATCTTGAAATCTAATTTCACAGAGACCCAACAAGAAGTGAAACAACTCATTGCCAATATTGCCACAATCAATACAAACATGTAGTCCTCCATCGTCACCTCAATCGAGGAACTCAAACAAGACATGACTACCTAGCTTGAATTTTTCGTTTCGATGATCTGCACCAATCTGCATATCCCTGCAGATACCCCTTTATATGGACCACCTTTTCATATCGAAGCCGAACCTTTGTCTCATTCCCATAATTTTCAGACCCATCACTTTCAGCATGACCTACGCCTTCCGCGGGTGGATGTGACCAAATTTGATGGCTCGGATCCCACTGGTTGGGTAACTCAAATGGAACATTATTTCTCTTTGTACAGAATTTCATATGACTTGGACAAACTTCGGTATGGTGTTCTCCATCTAGATCAAGAATGTTGGCAATGGTGGGAAAAGAGAAAAAATTCGAGTCAAGGGTATGTTTCTTGGACACACTTTGTGGCAGATATTTATGAAAGCTTTGACACCGACACCAACCATTTAGGCCGTTTGACAAAGTTGAAACAATCTGGCATAGTGGAAGACTTTATAGCTGCTTTTGAGTGACTGGCTTTTTGTATAGAGGGCATGTCTGATGCTTTTTTCTGAGAATGTTTTATCAGTGGCCTAAAGGATGAGATTCATTCCCATGTCCTCATGACTCAACCTCAGAGTTGGGTGGAGGATACTAAATGAGCTAAGGAAGAAAAAAAAGTTGTCTCTTCTCAAAATCGAAAACCCTCCTTTATTCCTCGCACTAAACCAGTAAATCCCACTCCTCTTTCCACTCCA
>JASDQU010735732.1:6110-20153 GCA_032191745.1 Picea mariana | reverse complement strand
AGATACTCTCTAGTACCTGGGTAGTTGGGTAGTACGACTAAGCACATGGTCTATACTCCTTAGTTGGTGCCCTGAGATATTGGGCCGAGTACTACTGTTGGATCTCGCACATATATTAGAGAGCTATAACATAGGGAAAACCCTTGTTTGTAGAGCCCTTGAATACCTAACACTTGGGGACGGAAACAAAACAAAATAAAATAGACAAGATCTATTGCCACGCAACTGTGTTCGAGTTGCCAATTCACTACACATTTCTTCCTGGTTAAGCATTTGGAAATTTCATCACTGCAGTATTCTTCAGACCGGAGTATAACTCCGTAGGTGTTATAAAAAAAAAACAAAAAAAAAATTGAGTCTAGCAATTGTTGCACCATTATTTGAGACCTATTCCATTGGATTTATCTCTTGTCCCTTATCACATTCATACCTATCATTTTTCTGAAAAAAATTTGAACCCGCTCGCCCCTTTTCGGTTCCCTCATCATCATGGCCCATAACTGTAGTCAAGACTTGGAAGCTTGCTTCAATACCTTGAAATCTAATTTCACAGAGACCCAACAAGAAGTGAAACAACTCATTGCCAATATTTCCACAATCGATACAAACATGTAGTCCTCCATCGCCGCCTCAATCGAGGAACTCAAACAAGACATGACTACCCAACTTGAATTTGTCATTTCAATGATCTGCACCAAGCTGCATATCCCTGCAGATACCCCTTTATCTGACCCACCTTTGCATACCAAAGCTGAACCTTCGTCTCATTCCCATAATTTTCAGCCCCATCACTTTCAGTGTGACCTACGCCTTCTGCGGGTGGATGTGACCAAATTTGATGGCTCAGATCCCACTGGTTGGGTAACTCAAAAGGAACATTATTTCTCTTTGTATGGAATTACAGATGACTTGGGAAAACTTCGGTATGGTATTCTACATCTAGATCAAGAATGTTGGCAATGGTGGCAAAAGAGAAAAACTTCCAGTCAAGGATATGTTTCTTGGACACACTTTGTGGCTGATATTTATGAAAGCTTTGACACTGACACCAACCATTTAGGCCGTTTGAAAAAGTTGAAACAATCTGGCACAGTGGAAGACTTTATAGCTACTTTTGAGTGGCTGGCTTTTTGTACAGAGGGCATGTCTGATTCTTTTTTCCAAGAATTTTTTATCAGTGGACTAAAGGATGAGATTCATTCCCATGTCCTCATGAATCATCCTCGGAGTTGGGTGGAGGATACTAAATGAGCTAAAGAAGCACAACAAGTTGTCTCTTCTCAAAACCGAAAACCCTCCTATATTCCTCACACTAAACCAATAAATCCCACTCCTCCTTCCACTCCACTAAAGATCCAAAAATTGATCGGGGCCGAAATGGATGAACTCCAAATCAAAGGCCTTTGTTATAATTGTGATGAAAAATATTTTCCAGGACACAAGTGTAAGGAACAAAACATTTTTACGGCCATATCGGAGGATGTTTTGGAAGAGGATGTTGAAGCCCAACTTGTGTCTGAGTCACTTGAACCCATCGACATTTCCCCTCACTCAAACCCTCCTGAAGTAGAACCAATCATTTCCCTAAATTCTCTCACTGGCTTTTGTGCTCCCCAAACCCTCAAACTAATTGGCTAGATCAAGCATAGGAAGGTCATCATTCTTGTTGATAGTGGAAGCACCCATAATTTTATTCATCACCGCATTNTATCCGTGCAGTCAATAATTTCCAAATCATGATTTCCAATGGTGGGTCCATGAAATGTGAAGGGTGTTGTGAAAATGTGCATCTCCAAATTGGTGACTACCACCTGACATCTCATATGTTTTCTATTGACATGGGTGATTGTGACATTGTGTTGGGTGCAGACTGGCTAAGGACTTTGGGTCCCATTCTCATGGATTTTAAGGAATTAACCATGCAATTTGACCCTGAAGGCCAACAATATAAGTTCCAAGGCATCACTGCCAGTTCCATTGAGATCATTAGTTCCCATCGCATGGAAAAGATGCTCAAAAAAGGTCATTCAGGAATTATTGACCAACTCCATGTTGTTAGCATTGGAAGTCACCTATGGATTGCAGCAGAAGTAAGCCCAAGGCCCATCAGTGTGTATGTCACAATGAATAATTTTAAAGGGGGGTTTAATGGGTGCAGACTCAGGATTATATCACTCTAACTCAGAAAAATTGGGCTGGTATGCACAGATAAATGAGTTCTTGATCTAAATTTAGTTAGTTAGTTTTTATAGTGGTGAATAGGTGGAAGAGCATGAGGAAAATATGAAGGTATTCTATGGATATCTGGTCTTTCAGCAACCTTCGGAGGAAAATATTCAGATATAAGATCCTCTTAGATGTAATAACTTCAAGAAACTGAAAACACTACAACAATACTGCAATCAAATTTACATTACATTACAGTCACAACAACTCGACTGGATCATCCATGCCTGAGGTTTCAGTATCAAGAGAGAAAGAGACAAAAGAGAAAGATGACTACCATTAAACAAGAAGTCTCAAGTAAGAATACATAACCAAAGAACCAGAGGAGTCATTAAAACTTTACAAAATGGGAGCGTAGCTCTACCATCGACACTAACAAAAATTGAGAATGACTCTGATATACTCAAAGTAAAAACACAACAACAAGCTCAAGTCATCGCATTGAAAGCGTTACGTCTGCATGCCTCCTATCAGACTGTGCATGTAGTCTTTGATGAGCTATGAACTTCAGTCAGACACAATCGCGTTTCAGAATGGACCTGTAGATGAGTCGAATAGCTGACAATCCTTTCTCTGGCTTTCCATTTATGGTGGAAACGATGTTCAACTACCACCACCTGCTTCAATAAATGCTTCATTGGGATCGAGGAGGCCCGAGTCAACTTTGAACCTGTAGGACGTGATTTCCACTGCATTCTACCATTTGGGTCTACTTTGGAGTTTGTGGTGAGACTAGCAGGCAGACGTGGATGGGGATCTGGCGAGGGTGATTGGCGCGGTCGATGTGGAGATGAGAAGAGAGGTGGCCATGTGGACAGATGTGGCAGAGGAAAGGTGACCAAGAAAGCGCGGTCGAAAGATCATGGGTGCTGAAGTGTAAAGAAATAGCGGCATGGTGGCCCGAGAAGGTGATGTGGAAACAGAGTGGAGACTACGATGGCAGGCGCAGTAGGGGTAACCCACCTAGGTGGAGGTGAGAGGGAGTACGGGTGGATAATACATGGAAAGAGATGATAGGCGGAAGTGAAAAAAGGATATGACATAGAGGTGAGTGGGGGACAGGTGTGCGGTAGTGGAAGGTGGAAAGGGAGCGGGAGATGTGATAGGCAGAGGAGAGAGACGGAGTGGGAGACAAATGTCGAAAGGAGCAACGATGGTAAGTNTAATGTTGGGGTGGGGTCCGATATATATATTGGGCCATAGATCTGGGCACGCAAATACCGACTGTTCATATTTGCGTGCGTCTTATCACATCACGCCCAAAGGTCACATCGCTCATCTGACTTAGGATAAAATCCAATTTGTGGGTTTTTTGCCCTCTTTCTTTCCATTTTTCGCCAAAGGGACAATTTCCATGGGGGATGGCTTGCTCCCTATGATATGCCAAGAACTCTTATGTAGTTTCAGTGCCTTATTGTTGGTATATGGAGTCACCTATAAACCGAAAACAAAAGAAAAACCAATATTTACAAAGACATGGGAGCCACTTATGGCTCAAACAAATGACTTCTTCAGAAAATGTCCATTTACAGGGCCACCAAAAACTTCATCACCCTCCAAATTTTTCAACCTGTAGGTATTATTTGAAAATATATCAGAAACTTTGAAGGGCCCAATCCATAGGGCTTCAAATTTACCATGCTTTCCCTTGTTCTGTCTCGGTGCATCCCATTTAAGTACTAGATCTCCTCGCTGGAAATTTTCTTTTCTACTCTTCCTGTCGGAGGCCTGCTTGATTTTCTATTGATTTTCATGCACCCTATCCATCACCTACTCTCTAGTGTGCTGCCCTTCTACCAGTTGATGAATTATTCTGATCATATCATCAGGTTCTCCTTGATAATTTTGAAAGAATTTTACCACAAGCAGAGCGAGATGAGAAGGGAAGATGACCTCAAATCCATATACAAGATGAAAAGGAGAGGTGCCTAGAGACCTCTTCATTGTCACTCTGTCAACCCACAGAGAAAATTTGAGCTTTGGATCCCAGGCCTTCTTATTATCCTCTAGTAATGTTTTGATAATTATTATAAGGCTCTTGTTAGAGGACTCTTCCATCCCATTGCCTTGGGGGTAGTAGGGGGTAGAGTGGATTAATGAAATCCTGAATTGTTCAAATAATTTGATCAATGGCTTAGACTTGAAGGATGAAACATTATCAGTCATGATTATGTTCGGACAACCAAACCTTTCCATAGTATCTTCAAAAAAACCAATGATTACTTTGTGTGAAGCACTCCTTGTGGGGATATATTCTATCCATTTGGTGAAATAATCTGGATTCTGTTGTAGTTAAGATCCACCCGTGATGACCACTTGAAGCAGGATGAATTTCCCCAATGAAGTCCATCCCCCATTGCTGAAAGGGTCCTAAAGCTACCATAGGCTTCAATGGAAGAGACTTGAGCTGCTACTTTCTTGAGAATTTCTGACATTTGATACATGCTCTGATATTTGTGTAGACATCAGTGAATAGGTTAGGCCAGAAGTACCCATCCCTAAGAATTTTCTAGGATGTGGTCCTCCAGAAGTGATGTCCCCCACACAGGCTCTCATGAAAATCAAACATAACTTTTTGGGCCTCCTGTGGGTCTAAACATCTCAAAGGTATTCCTAGAGGGTCTTTCCAATACAAGACCTGGTCAATAAGGAAATATCTAATTTCTTTGAGCTTTAAAGTTCTTGCCTTGCTTTTCCCCATTCCATCAGAAGGCCTTAACTCTTGTAGAAAAAATATAATGTCTTTGTACCAGGTACATTCTGCCAATGGAAGGCTATCCTATGGATTTTTATCAGACAACTCAGTTTGCTGATTTTCTAAGCAAGTGTTGATGAATTTTACCCCCAAAGATCTGCAATTATATTCGACCAATAGCTTGGCTAAACCTTGGCCTTTAAATAGCTTGGTGGGTTTTATTTCCAGATCGAATTCAAGGATTTTGGCAATCCAGTTGCTCCTTCTCGCGTCTATGTCAGGCTGAATGATAATGTCCTTCACAAAAGATGAAGGAACATAGGCAATGATCTTTGAATGAAAAACATAGAATATGAAATCTTTGAGATCTTTCACCAATGCATATTCCTATTTTTCCATGATATCATATTTTACCTCGGCATCCCTCAGTGCTCTGCTGAAAAACGAAATGGGATGCTCCATCCCTTCAGTGTTATTCTGCAACAAAACAACTGCCACTATATCAAATGAAGCAAAAGAAAAAATCAGAAAATCCTTAGAGTAATTGGGACTGATCAGCACAGGTGCCTCAGTCAATGATTTTTTGACCTGGTTGAAGGATTATCTGGATTCAACAGTCCACTTCACTTGATTTCCCTTCCTGAGCATAGCTGTGATATGCTTCACCAATTTAGAAAAATTTGAGACAAACCTTCTCAGAAAATTAATTTTACCTAGGAAGGACTAAAATTCCTTCCTGGATCTAGGAAGTGACAAGGCTTGTATAGCTTCCACCCTGATTGAATCAATCCTAACCCCCTCAGCTGATACTATGTGCCCCAACAATTTTCCCTCTTTCATGGAAAATAAAGACTTCTTGGGATTTAGGGAGAGACCAAATTTTCTGCATTTCAGGAATATCCTTCTCAGATGCTAATAATGTTCTTTATCAGATTTGGTGAAAACTATAATGTCATCCATGTAGATGACTACACATTTTTCCTTTTCTCCAATGAAGGCGATGTCCATGGCTCGCTGAAAGGTTTCTCCTGCATTCATCAATCCAAAGGGAATTTTGGCATACATGAATGTACCCCAGGGAGTGGTGAAGGTTGTCTTTTCTTTATCTTTAGGAATAACAAAGATCTGATTGTAGCTAGAAAAACCATCAATTATGGAAATCCTGGATGCACCTGTCACCCTTTGCAATATGTGTTCCTTCTTTGGCAAAGGGTAATTATCCTTCTTAGAGATTCTGTTCAGATTCTTGAAATCAGCACACAGTCTGATTTATCCATTCTTATTTCTTACTAGGACCAGGTTGGCTACCCATTCAAAATATCTCAGGGGAACAATGATTTGGGCATCCAACAACTTCTTCACCTCTCTTTTCATAATAGGTAGAAACATAGGATTTATCTGTCTCAATTTCTACCTAAATGGTTTGGTCTCTTCCTTCAATGGAATATTATGCTCAATAACGCTGGTATCATATGTCCTGAGGTCTTCAAAGGTCCAGGAAAACACATCAGAAAATTCTTTTAATAACTTAGCATATTCAACCCTCTGCTTTCTTGACAAGCTGTTTGACAACTTGAAAAACTTTGGATCCTCCTCTGTGCCGATATTGCACTCAACTACATCAGCATCTTGGTTTGAAGCTTTACTCTTTAGTGCCACATCATTTCTTTCAAACAATCTTTCCAAAGGGACTAGTCTCTTTGGGATGTGATTTATAGGCAATGGCACAATATGATGATCAACAATTTTGTTTAGAAAAACATCAGTATGGGGATCTATGTCAGAAGATGTGTCTTGATCAATATGTAATGCTGAAAAATCCTCAATTGTTTCCAGGAATATTTTGATTTCAAGATCATCCTCAAACACTTTCCAATTCTTGATGTTGTCAAGTATGGAGGGTCTATATTTTACTTCTATATCATACCTGAGTTTAGGTGGCAGGGGGATTCTGAAATTACTTGTTGAGGCAATGAAAGAATCATCCATGATGTTTTCTCCTCTTGGAATAAATGAAATGTTGAAAGCCAGGAAAAAAATGTCAATGAGGTCCCATACTTCATTTCTATATGATCTAATTTGAGGGTGTTTGGCATGATAAATATTTATGATTTGTTGGATAATCAACTAAGCATCGCCAAACACTGATATCTATTTAATTCCCATGTCTTTTGCAGCCCTCAAACCCAAAATAAGAGCTTCATACTCTACCACATTGTTGGTAGCTTCAAATTCTAACTTGTATGAAAGAGATATGTTCTCTTGAATAGGTGAAACAAAGACCACTACAACACCAACAACATCCTTAGAGGAGGCTCCATCAAAGAACATTTTTCAAACAGAGGTGGTGGAGAAAGAACCTTCATGAAAAACCATGGGCTATTTTTTGAGTTTTAAAGGAGGCTCAGGAGCATCAATGAACTGCAATAAAATAGTCCCCAACTCGGTGTCAAGTGAAAAGATAGGATGGTTGGTGGGGTCATATTCATCACTAATAATATAGGCTAGATGAGCTTCTCTGTACAGTCTTCTATGCTCCCCTCCAAAGACCGGAATGGTAGCATATGTGAGGTTCATCTCCAAGGTTCCCCCAAGTCTTTTTATCCAAGATCTTGACAAGATCATGCCAAACTTGGGAGGAACATCAACTACCAAAATATCCATGACCACACTTTTCATGGGCAGCCGAAACAAGTTCACAACCAAATCTTTGATAACTCCAAGACATTTCACTCTTCTCGAATCAAAATAATACAAATCACGATAAGCCTTTGTGATTTCTAGTCCAAGCTCTTCTATGATAGTTTTGGGCATGAGATTATGAGATGGAACTGAGTCCATCAGATAATTATACAGCACGTTATCATGTATGTTCAGGGATGTATAAAAGGGATGAGATGAATCATCTCTGTCTTCTTCCATAGGACCTAGGATGACTACTGGATTTTCATCTTGAAGATTTTTTGAGTCTATGGAATGGCAAGATGGTTCATATTGCAACAAATTAGAGAGGAATTTTTTGAAATCTTCATTCTTGACGAGCTCTAAAAGGGGTACATGGATCCTAATATTTTGAATTTCATGCTCAAAGATAAAATAGGAGGGGCGTCTTAGAATTTCTTTTACTTCTAGGACGGGACCTTTGGCCACTGGTGGGGGGTTCTGTGATTTCTTTTCCTTTCTGTTTTTTGCTACATCTTTGGTAGGCATATCTTCTCTATAAGGCTTATCAAGGATGCTAGACCTCCCTTCTTTCTTATTTGACCTGAGGTTATATTTATTTGGAGTACTATAGGTCTTTTCCACCTTACTCAGCTCATTTATTTGAATATCTCAGAGAGACTCCTCATATGCAGATTGAGTTAAATGGGGAAATGGGGAGGTGTCTCCAAGACAATGAATTTTAGGATCCAACTCTTCTTCCTCAACTTCCCCCTCAACAACAAGGTTATTTTGGAGAAGGCTTGTATTTTCTGATCATCCCTATCTCTGTTTCTGGGTTCTCTTGGGAGAATTTGTGGGGCATTGTTTGGTCTTCTGAAGTTTCCTCTGTTATCAACATGCTAAGAATTTCTGCATGTCTTCTTCCCCTCTACTTCCAACCTTTCCATCCTAGTTGAAAGTGATTTTAGCAACTTTCTTACTTCATCCATTTGAGGGGGGGGAGCAGAGGAACCAGAGGTGGAGTCTTCAGATCTTCCCCTTGGTATGTCTCTGTCAGCCTTATTCCTGAGTCAGTTTTCTGCCAATACATTAGAATCCACTTCCAGAGCTTCATCTTGCATATGAGCCAAGGGAGTATCTCTTCTCTCTCTTAACATGAGGCAAAAATTAGGGCCAAAAGCACTAGCATAAGTGATTTTGGCAGAGGCTTTTGTAGGCTTTATCTCGGCAGATATTTTATTGTACATTTTGTTGAATCTTTTGGAGAAGTCAGAGACATATTCTCCCTCTTTTCTCTTTAGGGACCCAAATTGTGTGATATAATACATAAAGTATTTATTATCCCCCCATTGTCTCAAGAAAACATCATCTAAAGCCTCAATCCCAGCGATGGATACAGGGGTCAATCCCCTAAACCATTTTATAACTCACCATCAAGGCTTTGGACAAAGACTCTCATCTAGAAAACTTCATTTTCAATATTCAGATTGTCTGCATAATTGTAGAAGGCAACGAGGTGCTCTTAAACAATTATGCCTTATTCTCTAGTGAATTTAGGCATGTATTTTAGGTAATCTCCGACAGGGAGAGAATTCATGAGATGAGGTAAGACCAGGGGGGCATATCTAGCAGCCACTATGGCATCCATTCTGTTTCTAGGAGGATTAGAACTTGCCATAGGGATGATAGGTGGAGGAGAATGAGGAGGAGATGGAGTTTTAGAAGGGGAGATTGGAAGTGAGCTTCCATGAGGGAAAGGAAACAACAGAGGATTTGAAGGAAAAGCTACAGGACTTGAGGGAAAAAAGGTGTCCCTTTCTGTAGTAGCAACAACAATTATAGGAGGAGGGGTGGTAAAACCTGGGGTAGGAAAATATTCTAAGGCATTGGACCTAAAACATGGTACAACTTTAGGGGAGAGGGAAGTGACAAGGCTTTCTCTTCCCAATCCTAGACCAGGAGGGGAAAACTCAACAGGAACACTCCCAAAATTTAAACTTCGGAAAACTCCAACAGATATTATAATAGTAGAAGAATATGCAGAAATTAGAGTTCATATATGAGGATAATTAAAATCATCAGAAATACTTGGTTCATAAGCAGAAGTGCCTTCTCGAAGGGCCTTTCCCTTTCTGATAATTTTCTCTGGGTCCTCTTCAGGTGTTCCTAAAGGCAGCTATGGAGTAGACCTCGTGTGTCTACCTCTGGAATCCACAACTGAAACAGTGGAGTCGCCAAGTGTAGGTTGCAATCTTCAATGGTTATGATATCTGATGCACCTTTAGAATCAAAAACTCATTGTTCTTCTATCTTGGGAAAAGTCTTCAATTCATTCCCCAACAACGACACTAGAAATGTTAGCGTTGCAAGTCACTTCTGGATTGCAGCAGAAGTAAGCCCAAGGCCCATCAATCTGTATGTCACAGTGAATAATTTTAAAGGGGGGTCTAATGGGTGTGGACTCATGATTATATTTCTCTAACTCAGAAAAACTGGGTTGGTATGCATAGATAAATGAGGTCTTGATATAACTTTAGTCAGTAAGTTTGTATAGTGGTGAGTAGGTGGAAGAGAATGAGGAAAATATGAAGGTCTGCTATTGATATTTGGTCTTCCAGCAGCCTTTGGAGGAAAATCTTCAGATATAATATCCTCTTAGATATGATAACTTCAAGAAACCAAAAACGCTATAACAGTACTGCAATCAAACCTACATTACATTACAATCACAACAACTCGAGTGGATCATCCATGCGTGAGATTTCAGTATCAAGAGTGAAAGAGACGAAAGAGAAAGATGACTATGATTAAAAAAGAAGTCTCAAGTAAGAATACATAACCATAGAACCAGAGGCCTAATTAAAACTTTACAAAATGGGAGCGTAGCTCTACCATCGATACTAACAAAAATTGAGAACGACTCTTGTATACATAGAGAAAAACCACAACAGCAAGCTTGAGTCATCACATTGAAGGCATTACGTCGGCATGCCTCCTGTCAGACTGTGCATGCAGTCTCTGATCAGACGTGAAATTCAGTCAGACGCAATCACGTTTCAGAACGGACCTGTAGATGAGTCAACTAGCTGATAGTCTTTTCTCGTGCTTTCCATTTATAGTGAAAACGATGCTCAACTTCCACCACCTGCTTCAATAAATGATTCATCGGGATCGAGGAGGCCCAAGTCAATGTTGCACCTATAGGACATGGAATCCTCTCTAGTCTGCCATTTGGGTCTGCTTTGGAGTTCGTGGTGAGACTAGTAGGCAGACGTGGATGAGGATTTGGCGGGGGTGATTGGCGCGATCGACGTGGAGATGAGAGGAGAGGTAGCCATGTGGATAGACATGGTAGAGGAAAGTTGATTGGGAAAGCATAGTTGACAGATCATGGGTGCTAAAGTGTAAATACACAGCGGCGGGTGGCCCAAGAAGGTGACGTGGAAATAGAGTGGAGATTGCGATGGCATGTGCAGTAGGGGTAATCCACCTAGGTGAAGGTGAGAGGGAATACGAGTGGAAAATACATGGCAAGAGATGATAGGCGGAAGTGAAAAAGGGATATGACATAGAGGTGAGTGGGGGACAGGTGTGTGGTAGTGGAAGGTGGAAAGGGAGAGGGAGATGTGACAAGCAGAGGAGAGAGAGGGATTGGGAGACAGATGTCGAAAGGAGCGACGACGATAAGTGAGGGTGGTAAGAGGTCTAATCGGAGGGGGGGGGTCTGAGTTAGTGGTTTTTGAATGTGGGCCCCCCNGGGTCATAGATCTGGGTACGTAGATCCTGACCACCTAGATTTGTGTGCATCTTAACACCTCATTCCCAAAGGTCACATCGCTCATTTGACTTAGGATAAAATCCAATTTGTGAGTTTTTTTCCATCTTTCTTACCATTTTTCACCAAAGGGCCAATTTCTTAGGAAAACACCCCCCTTTACAAATAAATGTGATAACACATGTCATACAAGCAACTGGGACACCCTCTGTGCCACATGACCTCCAATCCATCCTCTCTAAACATCAAGTGTTTTTTCCCACCTCCCAAGGACTCCCACCTTCTCGTGGTGTTCATGATCATTCCATTCCCCTTGTCCCAGGAAGCCTTCCTCCCAATATCCGTCCCTATTGTCAACCCTTTTCGCAAAAAATTGAAATTGAGAAAATGGTTCAAGAACTGCTTAATGCAGGTGTTATCCACCTTACTATGAGCCCCTACTTTTCTCATGTTGTCATGGCCATGAAGAAAGAAGGTTCTTGGTGCATGTGTCCTAATTTCCGCTCCCTCAACAAACTCACCATTAAAGACAAATTTCCCAATCCTGTCATTGATGACCTCTTGGATGAATTGAGTGGCGCCCAGTTCTTTACTAAACTTTATCTTCGTTCTAACTACCACTAGATCCATATGAAAGCGGCAGAAATTCCTAAGAGTTCCTTTAGAAATCATGAGGGCCACTATGAGTTTTTGGCCGTGCCCTTTGGTTTGTGTAATTCTCCCTCCACTTTCCAAAGCCTCATGAATCATGTCTTTCATCCTTTTCTCTGTCATTTTGTCTTAGTTTTCTTTGATGATATCCTCATCTATAGAAAAACTTGGACAGACCATATTGCTCATGTGGATTGAGTTCCCCATCTAATATCTCAGCACCAACTTTTCCTGAAACAATCTAAATGTGATTTTGGTGCCTCAGAAGTCGAATTCTTGGGTCACCTTGTTGGCAAGCACGACGTCAGGGTGGATCCTAAAAATATTGAATCTATGAAAGACTAGCCTCACCCAAAGACTCTCAAAATCTTGCATGGATTTATGGACTTAACAGGTTATTATCGCAAATTTGTTAAGAAATATGAAAAGATTACGGCCCTTCTCACTGCACTCCCTAAAAAGAATTCTTTCACCTAGACTCCAACAGTTGCTCAGGATTTTCAAACCTTGAAGATGGCCATGTGCACCACGCCAGTCTTGACACTTCCTGATTTCGCAAAGACATTTTTACTGGAATGTGATGCTTCAGAAAAGGGAATTAGAGTTGTCCTTATGAAAGAGGGTCGACCTTTGGCCTTTGCCAATAAACAACTATCTGAACAAAATTTGGGCAAATCAATCTATGAAAAGGAAATGTTATCTATTCTGCATGCCGTTGATATTTGGCGTCCTTATCTATTGGGGAAACACTTCCAGAGCAACAAAAATGGGTGACTAAGCTCTTTGGATATGATTATGAGATCATTTACAAGAAAGGAAAAGACAATGTGGTTGTGGATGTACTTTCCCAAAAATATGAAGATGAAGGGTTCCTTTTTTCTCTCTCCCTCATTGTACCAGATTGGCTCCAAGATGTTCGCCAGGAATGGCTACACGATCCCAAAAGTTTGCAATTGATACAACAATTGCAGTCCAATTCTCCAGTTTCCCCAGCATACTCTTGGATCCATGATGAGCTTCGATACAAAGGTCGTTTGTATTTAAATAAACAGTCAAAACTTAAATCCATGGTACTTTTTGAGCTTCATGCTACACCCATAGTTGGGCACTCAGGGTTTAACAAAACCTATGATAGGGTCAAACGTTCTTTGTTCTGGGAGGGTATGAAATAGAATGTTCGTAATTTTGTGGCTGAATGTGATGTCTATCAATTCCACAAGGGAGAAACAGTCAAATCTCCTGTCACACTACAACTTCTTCTGATTCCACCTACTATTTGGTGGGATATATCTATGGATTTTATTGTAGGCTTACCTAAATCAGGCAATAAATCAATCATCATGGTGGTCATTGATCACCTTTCCAAGTATGCTCATTTATGTTCTCTTCAACACCCATTTACATCATCCACTGTGGCCCAAATTTTAATGGATCAGGTCTTCAAGCTTTATGGCATGGCACATTCTATTGTTTCTGATTGCGACCGAACTTTCACCAACAATGTTTGGCAAGAACTGTTCAAGCTACAAGGCACCCAATTGCATCTCAGCACAACTTATCATCCCCAGACTGATGGTCAAACTGAAGTTGTCAACAAGTGTTTGGAAACATATTTGAGGTGTTTTGCATCAGAAAAGAAAAATCAGTGGGCTCAATGGTTGCCACTAGCTGAATGGTGGTACAACACTTCATACCATACAACTACCCGCATGACTCCTTTTGAAGCAATATATGGAAAAAATCCACCTTCAATTCTCTCATGTTTACGAGGTGTCTTGAAGGTCCAGGCAGTGGATTAAACACTTACATTTGAGAGGCTATTCTACGTACCCTCAAAGATAATTTGGTCATGGCCTAGAATCGCATGAAGAAACAAGCAGATCAAGGTTGCTCTGAAAGTGAATTTGCAGAAGGATATCAAGTGTTTATTTGGCTGCAACCTTACAAGAAAAATTCCTTGAAGGCTGACCATTGTCAAAAACTGGTGCCCAAATTTTATGGTCCTTATACCATTCTCAAACGTGTGGGATAT
>JASDQU010735731.1:477344-487494 GCA_032191745.1 Picea mariana | reverse complement strand
AAAACCACATAATGATTTTTCTTATATGTATTTAAGAATTACATTCATTGGAAGCACCAACTTCCTTTGTTTTCCAGCTACAACTGGAAGGAGGCTCCAACCCCCTAGTTTATCAGGCTACAACCTGAGCGAAGCTCCAACTCCCCAATTCTCTGGCTACAACTAGAAGGAGGCTACAACCCCCTATGTTCTCCAGCTACAACCATAAGGTGGCTACAACCACATGGCATTGCCCTGCCCAATTGCTCTATCATAGAAGTAGAACGATGGAACCATTGTCACACTATCATTGTGAGATATACTGCTGTAAACCTGTACTAATCAACCCTGCACCAAACAACCTGTAGCAACTTGTACCAAACAACCTTTAATCAACCTGTACCATAAACAAGTGCATCAACCATGCACCAACTTGTACCTCAACCTGTACCATCAATGAGTGCATCAACCATGCACCAAATATGTACCAATAATGCATCAAATACACATAAACTGTGACTCATCAAGATGTACCAACATCATCCACTATATACCTCATGTATGTTCCAACTCCCCATTCAGATGTATGCTAGTGGATGGATGTCCTTGGGAATTGTACCTAAGAAAAGTGGAACCAAGTAAAGCTTACCCCAAAACAGTGGCACTTGTGGGGGTGTGAGATGGTTGAGCCGGTGAGTCAGCAATACTAGGAACTCCTCCTAGAATAAGAGAGAGATTTTGCAAGTGTCTGGAACGACGAGGATTCTATGGGTCCCCTATGGTGTCTGAATAACAAAGTGAATGTGTGCAACTGGTGATGAGAGGAATAAATGAACAAGCGATTTGTATAATTTGGACCTTCACAAGATAATATAATTCACAATTGCATGTAATCAAATGAGCATCATACATAAATCAACTGTAAATAAGCATACATATAGGTAGGTGGATTTTGTCTGTGTGGGGGAACAAATAAAACAAATGCTTGTGTCCTAAAAGACGTATCATCCTTCCTCTCAAAATAGCATTGGACCTTCCAAGAGCACTTAATAGTGGGGTCTGAAGCCACCAAAAGAGGAACTAGTGAAGGATGGAATAATCAGTTATAATGAGGGGTAGAGGGTGCATATCCCGAAAGAGCTGGTGATATTTCCCAATAGCCACACAAAATCTGATAAAGGTGCAATTGCAACCCACAATTGCCACCTGGGTAGATGTCCTAAATTTGGTCACTAGGTACCTCGGTTAAAGTGCAACATTTAGATTTTTGGCCTCAAAAATGGGTCACGGGTTGGATCCCTTCCAAGTGTTGGGTGACTCAAGGGGGGACACACAGAAGAATCGAACCTCGGCCTTCAACCCTTCATGGGTATCTCCCTGCCTTATGGTGTAGGAACACTTGAATTGGAGGATTTTGAAAGTTCCCTAATTGTCAACTTCTAATGTTTGAAAATGTGAAAACCAGATAACGAGGGGTTATTTGGATGCCTACCCCCAAGATCCAACCTAGACTAAAAAATTTCTTTTAGCACCTCCTGTGGAGGAAAACTTCGTGAATTTTTAGAAAAAATTTAGGTTGGTGGGTTGAGAGATTGGGGGTGTGAACCAATCTCGTTTGAATTAAGTGGGTGTGGATAATTTCTCAAGAAATAGTGGGACGTTTCAAAATTCCTTTGGAGAAAACCTACTTCAACCTCCACAATTCAAGATGGAAATTATGTGAGTGAGGAGTGACTTTTGTGTGAGAAAGTGAAAGAGTGTGCCAAATTTTAATACGTTTAGGTGTGAATTTGCAACATGTGGACTTCCTGTGGTCCTTACAAATATTTGTTACCTAATTTACTAAGTGTCATTGATACAACCTTGTGGAGTTTTAAAATCCCTAAAGAACTAGCATGTGGACATATGGGTCCTTACCAATCCTTTAAACTTCCTAATTTTGTTTACACTAAGAAATATTGAAAAACTATCCTAGATTGCAAGCATATGGGCACGTGTGGGCCTGTTACTTTGATCTTTATACTTCCCTAGTGATGTAAAATAAGAAATAAATTTCAAGAAACTTATCCTAAGTTTACAACATGTTGGCATGTATGGGCCCTTATAACTTTAAGATGACTTTAAAAAGAAACTAAGAGGAGCCCTAGGGGGGCTTTGTCCTCTCCTAAAGATTTTTTCTTAAGGGAGATGAAATGTCCCTTTAACCACCTTTCTGATTCTCAAGATCGCTCTATGGTGCAAGAGAAGAGCATACTCAATGATCAAAGTTAATTTCTGGTCCCAATGTAAGTGTTTTTATATTTGATAGCAATAGTCTCAACTTAAATTTTACAAACCAAACAAGCCATCCATGTGGCAACTAAAGAGGAGAATATTTGGTTCTTTTTACCCCTTAAGTGTCTATGTTTAGCTAACCTTTCATATGGGAAAGGGGTCTAATTGGAGTGCATGGGAATTACAAATTGCATGAAAGAAAGAATTAGAAGGCTAGGGGCCCTCAAATCATCACAAAAACTCTTACAATTTTGAAAATATGGAAATGTGCGCGGGTTACAATTTTGACAGGTGCACAGAGAAAAGAAGCCTGTGGGGCACACAGTAAGCTAAGTGCGTGTTTGTGTGTTGGAATATCTGCACACTTTATGATACGCGTTGGGGGATTTTTTTTTGTGTGAAATTCTCCTCCTCCAACTCAGAATTTTGCTTTTGATAGGTGAGGCTGGGCCGGTTTTGGTACCTGCAAGACAAATTGATTAAAAAGAAGTTCTCTCTAAGCCCAAATAGGGTGGAATTTAATACCTATTCCCCAGTATGGTTGCCAATCTGTTATGCCCGTTTTGTCACTTGGGTGAGCAAAACAATGGCACTTGCATGTCTAGTTGGGCTTGCTAGACAAGACATAAGTTCATGAGTGGGTTAAACAAGCCAAACACGTGTAATAAACAAATAAAAAAACTAAAACAACTAAGGAAATACAAACCAGAATGCATAAGAAACTTTTAGAACCATAAAGAATCAACCAATGACCAAGATTATGCCACAAATGGATAACTATATTAGTTGGAAAAACACTATAGAGAAAAAATGAGGACTTATGGGTCCCCTCTTCCTCCTTGTTCTTGAGTTCCCTAATGCAGAGCTCTTCTTACAATGGAAGAAAAATGACAAATGATGAATACAATCAATGCTTATTCCCTCAAGAGGTGAGTGGAATGGCCTAATGCAATGATGCTTGAATACTCCAAGGAGAAAAGAGGATTCTCAAGGGAGAATTGAGGCAACATAACAATACTATGAAGATATTTGTTTCTTAGTGCACCCATGGCTTCCATTTATAGCATTCCTTCAAGGCAAAATTCAAATGGTTCTTAGTGTGAACAAGGGGCCTTTTAGGGCACCCTTTGGTCCTTGACCAACTCTCCATTCAGATTTCGCTCAGATATGGAGGTCAAATCAAGTTGGGAGCTGGTCCATAAATGGTTGAGGGGCCGAGAAGGACCATAAATGCGTCGTTCACATGAGTGCATGTCTTTTCTCATACACAATCGCGCATTTGGTGTATTGTGCGCTCTATGGGCTTTGTTGGCCCGTGCATTGTGCACACACTTCCTTTAGTGAGTTTGCGCATGTCAATTTTTTCCCGATTTTATAGTTTTTTCCTTTTGAAATGCATTTTAGTGTTGCAGGTGAACTAATTGTTGTTAGCATTGTTATATTTCTGTAACCATTTGCATGTAATGTTGCAGACGGAATTTCAGTGATAACAACCCGCATCAAATCCATCATCCAAATTTGATTTGTAACTCTGTAATATACTTGGTGTATATGATCACATACCTGCAAACCTTCCTTAATGTTAACAACAAGGGACTAGCATTTTCATCAAACTTTACTTTAGTCTGACATGACTAATTTTGGATTAGTTAACAACCCTAACTTGAAATAATCATAACTATGTACCTATAATGAATAAAGATCTGAAAATATTACATAATGTTCTTCAGTGTCTTTTATGCAATTTCTCTAGGTTTCACTACTTGGAACCTCTCAAAAAATGAGTTGTAGCAAAAATGGCATACCTTGTTGAATTCTGGCTTATTCTAGATAACGAATTTGTAGAGCGTTCCCCGCACAGAATATTTGTTGTATGGATCTAAAAATGGTAAAAAGAATACTACAGATTGTACTCTAACCAATACATTTGGTCTTACTGAATTTTGATTTGTTATGAAGAATTTATGATGTTTTTACCTGAAACACTTGTTTTAGACTAGTTTCAAGACTAGCCACAAACCCTAATTTCCACGGAGTGTAACTCCAAAAATACAATGAACCACAAGATGAAATTTTTATCACAACTACTTGGATATGTGTCCTCAAGGGGCTCCATATTTCACGGTCTGAATCATTCTGGAAAAAAAGTTATTGTGAAAATGGTGAGATGACTTGTAAATAACATACCTTAGAAAGCATCATAAAAAGAATTTATCCTCCCTTGAATTTTGACCTTCTTTACTTCACCTTCCCTCTGAAATTAGCCTTAGATATGGAAGATATGGGACTAGAAGCAGACATTGAAAAAATATTTCCTACGATAAAACACCAAGAGCATATTGCTCAACAAAATTCTTTACTGGAATTCATTGGGAATGAGACCTTTAGTGAAGAAGAATCCTTCACTTTTCAAAGCGTTGTTTTTGACAGAGAATCTAAAAAGATTATTGTAGAAATAATTGACCAGAAAAATAAAAAAGGAAAGGCTCGCTTAGAGGTCGACCTCAAGTATATGCAACCGTCCCAGATTTTCAAAATCCATAGGGCAACCAGGGACACACTTGACGATTCTATTGATGGTCTAGAGGTTGAGAATGCCAAATTAAAAGAGAAGATCAAAGAATTGGAGACTTCCTTGATGCCTCTTCCAATCCTGGCCAGTCCTTTGACAATGATTAAACCAACTACACCTGGTATCAAGTTAAAGGGATCTTCAAGTTTGCTCACAGCGGTCCGAAATTATGTTGAGAAAAACATTAAAAATAGAATGTCATTGATAATAGAGGCACGGGAGGTATAAAAAAATATTGTTTCTTTTGGTTCAAGGGGCACATGCATTTAATGAATATCTCCAAGTTGATTTTAAGAATGAAGAAGGATTTTACACTGATGGTGTTTTACCTTTTGGGATAAAAGTCTCAAACATGACAGAATTGAAAAGGAGAGAAGAATATCTACCTTCTCCAAGTCGGATCAAACAACTGAATTCCTATTGGAGAGAAAAGATCAAGAATTTGAGAAAAATTGTCCAAGCATGCAATGAAGCTATAGTGAAAAGAGAAGAATTATTCAGAAGGCTCATAGAGATAGATTTAGCAGGAAGCACTGATGAGGTGCAAGATCCTAAATTAATTTCCAATTCAATGTTTATGACAAGGAAACAATTTGATGAACAAGTGGAGATATTAAAGGGATTATTGACTGAGAAATTTAATGGCATAATTGAATATGGCGAAGAAGACATAGATAATTGGCTTATCGATTATTCTATGAAAAATCAAGATATTGAGGAGGCAATCCACAACCTTTCTCATGACCTAAGAGATTTAGAAAGCAAATTGTTTAATATCAAAATTAGACATGAAATAAATGTTGCGCCAATGAGGAATTACATTGAAGATTGCTTTAAGAGGGCCAATAAACAATAGTTGAGACATTTCTTGTAATCGTCAATCAGGAAAATAAAAGGACAACAACAAGCAAGTAAAAAGTGAGAGATACGATCATAGTAAGTTTATGATGATCACATTTTGCTTTCCTTATTAGTTTTTCATCCAGTTACTCCGCTTCTTTGACTAGAAAAGTTTAACTGAAATATGATAACTTCTTGTTGTCTTGTTTCCAGGTCTTGTTACTCTGCCTTCGTCCACCTTCTTCTCTCCACAATATGTTTCTTATTTATATTTACTTTTATGGTCCGTGAGAGACTTAATCCCAGTCCTCTAGACAAACACATTTTAATTTCAAAGTATTGTAATAGACTTCATTATTTTTTCAAAAATCCCAAGAGAACTAAGTCGAGACCAATTTTGACGGCATTTTATAACTCTGAGTTTTGAGTATAAAATATTTGAGATTGGTCTATCATTTTATTCCTTTGAGCTCCACACGTGTCTACTTTATTAAAGTTCTCTTATGCATACATATCATCTTATTTTATTTTTTTGTGTGATCAGAAATCTTTATTTTTGCTATGATGGATGTGAGGAAATTTTATTTATGTTTTTAAATGTGTGATGTATGGGGTTCCTGGTCATCTATCATGAATTCTCTTTAAAATAAAACATTTTATTTTCTACAACTTTTATCTTTCTTTGAATATAATAGTGGACTTTCTCAAAGTCCTATATCATTTTGGAAATATAGAATTCAAAGATTATCATAAAACAAAGAGGAGTACCACCTCTATAAAAATGCAGGAGGATTTGTATCCTCATGAGGTTGTCATTTCGGTCCTGACAGATTCAAGTGTCAACAGGCCCGATCCAGAGTGATTGTACCAAACGACAATGTTTTAGGGCACAAGAAACAGGTGAAGAGGAGTCGAAGAATGACCCATGTGAAGAAGTAGGGAGTGAAAGGCCACGAACGTCATTTATAATCTTTTCTTAGTGCGAAGTTCGAGATACCAGAGGCACTCAATGGAAGTGTGCTTGTGTTAGAATGGGCTCATCGACAAAGATGTTGTGAATTCCTCTGGTTGTACCGATAGAATTTGTGAGAACCCCTCCGGTTGTACCGTAGAAGATGATGGGAAGTCCATTGATAGGGAGGTTAGCGTGTCAGAGGGAAAGAAGGGAACATTACGAGTGTATCGACGACGATGATGGCAAGTACACTGATGGTAAGACTTGCATTTCATAGGACTTGTGAGGAAGTTCATCGGTTGATGACTTATGTATTATAGAGGTTTTGGGGAAGTCTACCGGTACACTGGTGGACTTAATTGGAATGTGACCGATGTATTGATGGATTTAAGAGCAACTCTGTTGATACACCCGACTTTGTACTTGAACAAAATATTGTTAAGTCTCTATCCTTCACAATGTATATCAATGATGAAGAACGGAACTCCTTTGATATGCCAAAAACCCCAAATAAATGCGAGTGAAGGGGTTTCTCAAAGAAGGATGGGCAAACTTTTAATGAAGATCAAGAAGTTGAGGTAACTCAGATAGACTTGAAACAACAAAAAGGGAGTCCCATTTTCTTGGCTAAAATTGATTCTATGAACAAGAACACAAGAAAAAGGGAGATGTTGATGCCTGACAACACAACAATCAATAAGTCATAGGTGCAATATACATAAAAAAAAATAAAATAACTTTAGGCGCGTGCTCAAACCATCCAAATAAAAAAAAAATTAACCAAAATAAACACATAAACACACATGAACCAACAAAGTTTAAAGTGCTTTTGAACTCAAAAGGGGATTTTCTAACTATTTAACCATGGAAAATTTGATTAAAAAAGATCATAATCAATACAATCAAGAAGAAAAATCCAAACAAAACAAAACATACAAATGATTTACTAAAGCTAAATATGCAACCAAGGAAAACAAAATTTAAACTAAAAGTACTCTTTAACTGATTCAAACATTATATATATATATATATATATATATATATAATTTATATATATAATAATAATAAAAAAAACATTTAAAAAAAATTCAAATCAGGTAAATCATTACATTATGAAAAATATGATTATATGAAAATATGATGAAAAACATTTTCATCCCCATACACATTACAAAATTTACACAATAATATCCAAACAATTACGCTCCATTTTCAATAAATAATAAAAACAAAAACATAATATATTAAAAAAAACACAAAACTTAATAAAAATGTTGTTAAAACACAATACAAGGATAAGACATGCTATGAACGACAAAACGATTTTAAACAATATAAGGATAAGACATACTAGAGAACAACAAAACTATTTTAAACAATACAAGGATCAGACACACTATTGAACAACAAAACTATTTTGAAACAATAAAGGTTATTTTTAACAAGAACATAAATGACACAACACCAACTTTTAAGGATTGAATTATGTTTTGTATTGAGAATAGTGACGAGTATCTCCATTTATTAAAAGGTGAACATCTCTTTTGGTTGATTTAATAACCTTTAGGTAGTTGAAGGTGCCCCATTGCATATTGGCCACCTCTTATAAGGAATCAAATCTTATAATGCCTTGCCTTCATCCACTTGGTTTGTTTTTTTTATATTTATTTAACCAAGAAAATATCCAAGATTATAGGTTATTTTTTAATAAATGTTTTTGTTAATATATATGTAAATGATTTTATAACAAATGTTTTTGCTAATATATGTAAATGATATTATGTGTATTGTTAATTGGGTTTAGTTAGGGTGGTTGAGAGGAATGATTATTATCTTTCCACTGAGTTTTAATTTCCGCAAGTGACATGTTGAGCTATTAACTAATATATCATTATAATGACTTCAAGTTTTGTTGTTGATTGGCCTTGTGCTCCAAAGATCCTATGGTTTACCCTGAATATCATCCTCAAAATGAGGGGAATTACTATAAAGAATAAGGATAACAACACCCTATTGTACCAACTAACCAAGTCGATTAATAATTTTATTATACATAAATTTTACTACAAAAACTTTTGAAAAATTTTCAATAATATATTTTTAAAATTTCCATTTATCACGATATGGCAAATGTGTTATAATTAGCTATAATTAAAACAAAATATTTAATAATAAATTCCATCCATCCAAGACTATACATAATTATCTTTAATACTAAAATTAAAAACCATGTTTATCACTGTGCCCAATGTCAAACACCCCACAATAAAGTAATTAATATTATATACTTGGATATATATCGTTGGATCTAAAATTACTTCAAATCCAACAATGTATATCTTAATGTATGTAACTTTAAATCCAATAATACACATCCCAATACATATAACATCAATTACTTTATTATAAAATGCCTATTATTATACCTGCCACGTCATGGTATATAACAATTGATATGTTGACGACATATTAACCCATCCATTGACCAAAAATTTAAGAGGTTTTCCAAAAGTAATGCATTACAAATAGAATTTTTTTTTTTAATTATTTGAAAATATTTTGTGGTAATCTGATTGGTTATGAAAATGAACCCCTTATTGTTGAAGGGGTGACGAGTCATAAATGCAAATGCATAAGTTTATAAGTACAAATATTAGTAGATTTGGGTGGATGAGTTATTGGGCGAAGAGAGAAAACTGACAAATAAGTGTCGGTCTGTTGTTTTTAATGTATTTAATTCTGTCGGCAATTAATAACCGGGAGCGATGCGGTCTTAAAATTTCTATTTTAATATTACAAGGTTGTGCACAAAACTTTTAATAATAAACAATAAATTGTAAACAAAAATTGTCATGAATTAGTCGCGATGAAGAGACAAAGAGGGCGGGTTTACAGAAACCCTCCTAAGTTGGGACACACTTTGGCCCAGTCTGCATTCAATTAGATTTCCCACGATCTTTTTCAATGGCAACGAACTCGATCTCACCACCTCCCAGAGTTCAATGACGTGTTCAGGTAATGCCCTACATTTTTCCTTTGTCATAGAAACAATATTTCTTCAATTCATTTATTCAACAAAAAAGGACACATATTTGGTTTATTCAACGAAAAATTGCACCAAATGCTTGGATTGATCTAATAAACCTACCTCAGGTGTTACTCGACTAAAAAAGACAACAAAAACTACATATAAGCATAAGACAAATTTATTAAGACAAGTATGTCAATAAGCGAATCTTATTTACTTAACACCTCACTCATATCACATAAAAAAAAAATTGCTTGAGTTATTTCTTTCCATAAATATAACCATTAGGATATAACCATCAATGTAGAAAACATGTTGTTCATGTTCTTGTATGGTCCCTTGGAAGTAAGAACAAGTCAAGTAGAAAACATGTTGGAAGTAAGAACAAGTCAAGTAGAAAACATGTTGTTCATGTTCTTGTATGGTCCCTTGGAAGTAAGAACAAATCAACTTGATACCTTAATTAATTAAAGCATTATTATTGTCATAAGCATTATGATGT
>JASDQU010735731.1:405197-432510 GCA_032191745.1 Picea mariana | reverse complement strand
TAACCTCATCTCAGCAGAGGTCGTCAAACAGTTGGGATTTTCGACAACACCACACCCACAGCCATACAACATCGGGTGGCTTCACCAAGGAAGAGATCTCCGTGTCAGCCAGAAATGTCGATTGTCATACAACATCCAGCCCTTCAAGGATGAGGTATTATGTGATGTTGCCCCATTGGATGTCTGTGATGTTCTCTTGGGCCAACCATATATGTGGAAGCGCCATGCTTTTTATGAGTCTCGACCCCGCAGTATCATTGTTTCTCTGGGGGGTCATCTCTATAGAATACCAGAGGTAGTTCCAACTATTGTTCCACCTAAAAAGTGTCGCAAGGTAGTATCTCATACTGCAAAATTCATCTTCTTCACAATCTGTTCAGAAGGGGAATGAAAGGACACTGCAACCACTACAACCTTGCCCCCTGCACCTTCTATCCAACAGAAGCAGGTCGAAAAGGTTGCAGCAAAGTGAAAAGGTTCCTTCTACACACCTTCCTCTCATGTAGATCGACTTGTTGAACAAACTTAGCTTCAACAAGTTCATGATAGACTTCCACAAACTAAGCAACACGACGTCTCCAACAATACAAGCATCTCACCAAGATGCAGATCTAGCAAACGCTTTTCCCTCTCCCCCGGGAACTCAACACAATGGATACCATTGCTTCTTAAGGAGGGAGGATTGATCTAGGTGGATATCGGTGGCCACCCACCTTTTCCAACTAGCTCAAAACAATTTTCTGGCAATTTTGGCAATTTACTATTTTTAGCAGGTTTTAACTTCCGGGGCCATTTTGAGGGCCTAAATGAAGGTTTTTTGAGATCAATGTTCTCAAAGATAGCCAAAGACATGATTGAGAACCCAAAATGAATCTCCTCGATGATACCTTTCCAATGAGCTATCACACGCCTAAAACGAAGATCGTATGCAAAAGTTATGACCCTGGGAAGTTGATGTACTAACTTACCGAAACGAAGCCCACATGACTTTTGGCGCTTCATCTCTTAGGGTTAGGTTTTTGGCATTCCTGTTTATTTTTAAAATGCCTTCAGAGCCTCATTGTAAGCATCTTCTTGCGAATGCGAGTAGCCATCACATCTCTTCTCAGAGATAAGCTGCCACCATTCTATCGAGTCTTTCACTCTGTATTTTACAGTCTCTGTACATTTATTTCATTAATAGAAACCGTGTATTACTGTATATATGTGTTTATGGTTGCATCTCTGATATATTTCTGTTATATTATTGAATATCTGTGATATCTCTGTGCATTTCTTTATTATATCTCCGATCTCATTTTGTGTCGAAAATAATCCGGATCAGTCGTATCAGAGCAGGCTGCTCTTGATCGTTTTTTTCAGCGCATGTCCCCGACAAGGTTCGAGTATAGCAAGTTGGGTCTCGAGCTTGTCTCTCTTGAAGACAACCACTCTCACACACCCAAGAAACCCTCAATGGCGGAAGAAAAGAAAAATGACCGAGCAGACGATCCTATCAATCTGTTGCTTGAGCAAGCTCTCACACGATAGAGGGACGAAATGATGGAGAATTTTGCCCACATCCTTCAACACCTACTGATAGAAACATGCACATATTCATCAAGCGACCACTTTGGAGGCACCTCACCTTTCACAGTACAAGTTAATTTTGATATTCCTATATTTGAAGGACTGATAGATGCAGAAGCCCTAGAAAAATGGTTAACTCTGCTAGAAGGTTATTTCTCTGTTTAGAATTTTTCCGACAAAGAAAAGATCACCTTCACAGTCCTTAAAGCTCTCCCTCATGTCAAACATTGGTGGGAAACTTACTGGGAGCAAATTTCCACATAAGATTCTAGAATATATGGGGTCGAGCCCACTTGGGATTTTTTTGTGGATGAGGTAAAAGAACAGTATTACCTTGTTGGCAACTATGAGGACCAGTACATGAGATGGACCACACTGTGGCAAGAGAGGGGCCAAGCAGTTTCAGAGTTCACCAATACCTTCCATACCTTGTGCACCAAGTTGGGTATCAAAGACTCCGAATGACATTTGGTTCTGAAATACCGTGGGGCTCTACACAGATACATCCAGACTGAAATGGATTTTCTGGACATCTCATCACTCAGTGCTTCTTATCAATATGCTATTAAAATTGAGCAGAAATTTAAGCACCAGAACAAACAAGAGTTTGGGTCTACAAATCCGCAACAACAAAAGTATGAAAAAGATGGCCCTAACAAACAGTCTCCCGAAAACCAGTCCAAGACACAGGAAAAGAAGGGTCACGGGAAGACAAAGAAGGACACCGGAAAATGGTGCGAGTTCCACAAAAGCCCCTAGAACAACACCAATGAATGTCGATCAAAACAGTCATTGGTGGCCAAGATCAAAGACAAAGAGCCGAACCCTGATTCAGAATCCGATTTTAAAAATAATGGTAAAGGACAGATCATTGATGTAGATCCCACTGCTATTGTCGTGACCGCAACAATTCAACCAGAAGAACAAACAGATCCCGAAGAGGGGGAGCACCTTTTTCATTCACAAATGTGGGTGAAGGGGACCCCACTGCATTTTATTATTAATAGCGGAAGCTAGAATAACCACATCTCAGCAGACGTCGTCAAACAGTTGGGATTGTCGACAACACCACACCCACAACCATACAACATCCAGTGGCTTCACCAAGAACGAGATCTCTGTGTCAGCCAACAATGTCGATTTTCATATGGCATCCAACCCTTTAAGGATGAGGTATTATGTGATGTTGCCCCATTTGATGTCTGTGTTGTTCTCTTGGGCCAACCATATATGTGGAAGCGCCATGCTGTTTATGAGTCTCGACCCCGCAGTGTCATTGTTTCTCTGGGGGGTCATCTCTACAGAATACTAGAGGTAGTTCCAACTATTGTTCCACCTAAAAAGTGTTGCAAGGTAGTATCTTATACTACAAAATTCAACTTCTTCACAATCTGTTGAGAAGGGGAATGAAAGGACACTGCAACCACTACAGCCTCGCCCCCTACACATTCTATCCAACAGAAGCAGGTCGACAAGGTTGCAGCAAAGCACAAAGATTCCTTCTACACACCTTCCTCTCATGTAGATCGACTTGTTGAAGAACCTCAGCTTCAACAAGTTCATGATAGACTTCCACAAATTAAGCAGCGCGACGTCTCCAACAATACAAGCAGCTCACCAAGATGCAGATCCTGCAAACGCTTTTCCCTCTCCCCCAGAAACTCAATGCAATGGATACCATTGCTTCCTAAGTAGGGAGGATTGATCCAGGTGGATACCGGTGGCCACCCACCTTTTCCGACTAGCTCAAAACAGTTTTCTGGTAATTTTGACAATTTACTATTTTTAGCAGGTTTTAACTTCTAGGGCCATCTTGAGGGCCTAAATGAAGGTTTTTCGAGATCAAGGTTCTCAATGATAGCCGAAGGCATGATTGAGCCACCAAAATGAATCTCCTCGATGATACCTTTCCAATTCTCTATCATACGCATAAAACATAGATCTTATGCAAAAGTTACGACCCCAGGAAGTTGATGTACTAACTTACCCAAATGGGGCCCACATGACTTTTGGTGCTTCCTCTCCTAGGGTTAGGTTTTTGGCATTCCTGTTTATTGTAAAAAGGCCTTCAGAGCCTCATTGTAATCATCTTCTTGCGAATGCGAGTAGCCATCACATCTCTTCTCAAAGATGAGCTGCCACCATTCTATCGAGTCTTTCACTCTGTATTTTACAGCCTTTGTACATTTATTTCATTAATAGAAACCGTGTATAACTGTATATCTGTGTTTATGGTTGCATCTCTGATATATTTCTGTTATATTATTGAATATCTACGATATCTCCGTGCATTTCTTTATTATATCTCCGATCTCATTTCGTGTCGAAAATAATCCGGATCAGTGGTATCAGAGTAGGCTGCTCTTGATTGTTTTTTTCAGTGCATGTCCCCGATGAGGTCCGAGTATAGAAAGTTAGGTCTCGAGCTTGTCTCTCTTGAAGACAACCACTCTCGCACACCCAAGAAACCCTCAATGGCGGAAGAAAAGAGAAACGACGGAGTAGACGATCCTATCAATCTGTTGCTTTAGCGAGCTCTCACGTGACAGTGGGACGAAATGATGGAGAATTTTGCCCACATCCTTAAACGCCTGCTGATAACAACATGTGCATATTCATCAAGCGACCACTTTGGAGGCACCTTGCCTTTCAAGGTACAAGTTAATTTTGATATTCCTATATTTGAAGGATGGATAGATGTGGAAGCCCTAGAAAAATGGTTAACTCTGCTAGAAGGTTATTTCTTTGTTCACAATTTTTTCGACAAAGAAAAGATCACCTTCGCACTCCTTAAATCTCCCCCTCATGTCAAACATTGGTGGGAAACTTACTGGGAGCAAATTTCCACAAAAGAGTCTGGAATATATGGGGCCGAGCCCACTTGGGATTTTTGTGTGGATGCGGTAAAGGAACAATATTACCCTGTTGGAAACTATGAGGACCAGTACATGAGATGAACCACACTGTGGTAAGAGAGGGGCCAAGAAGTTTCAGAGTTCACCAATACCTTCCATACCTTGCGCACCAAGTTGGGTATCAAAGACTTTGAACAACATTTGATTCTGAAATACCGTGGGGCTCTACACAGATACATCCATATTGAAATGGATTTTTTGGACATCTCATCACTCGATGCTGCTTATCGATATGCTGTTAAAATTGAGCAGAAATTTAAGCACCAGAACAAACAAGAGTCCGGGTCTGCAAATCCACAACAACCAAAGTATGACAAAGATGGCCCTAACAAATAGTCTCCCAAAAACTAGTCCAAGACACAGGAAAAGAAGGGTCACGAGAAGACAAAGAAGGACACTGGAAAATGGTGCGAGTTCCACAAAAGCCCCTGGCACAACACCTATGAATGTCGATCAAAATATTCATTGGTGGATGAGATCAAAGACAAAGAGCCGAACCCTGATTCAGAATCTAATTTTGAAAATAATGGTAAAGGATAGATCATTGACGCAGACCCCACTGCTATTGTCGTAACCACAACAATTCAACTAGAAGAACCAACGGATCCTGAAGAGGGGGAGTGCCTTTTTCATTCACAAATGTGGGTGAAGGGGACCCCACTACATTTTATTGTTGATAGCGGAACCTAGAATAACCTCATCTCAGCAGAGCTCGTCAAACAGTTGGGATTGTCGACAACACCACACCCATAACCGTACAACATCAGGTGGCTTCGCCAAGGACGAGATCTCTGTGTCAGCCAACAATGTCGATTTTCATACGACATCCATCCCTTCAAGGATGAGGTATTATGTGATGTTGCCCCACTGGATGTCTGTGATGTTCTCTTGGGCCAACCGTATATGTGGAAGCGCCATGCTGTTTATGAGTCTCGACCCTGCAGTGTCATTGTTTCTCTGGGGGGTCATCTCTACAGAATATGAGAGGTAGTTCCAACTATTGTTCCACCTAAAAAGTGTCGCAAGGTAGTATCTCATACTGCAAAATTCATCTTCTTCACAATCTGTTCAGAAGGGGAACGAAAGGACACTGCAACCACTACAGCCTCACCCCCTGCACCTTCTATCCAACAGAAGCAGGTCGACAAGGTTGCAGCAAAGCGTAAAGATTCCTTCTACACACCTTCCTCTCATGTAGATCGACTTGTTGAACAGCCTCAGCTTCAACAAGTTCATGATAGACTTCCACAAACTAAGCAATGCGATGTCTCCAACAATACAAGCAGCTCACCGAGATGCAGATCCAGCAAACGCTTTTCCCTCTCCCCCAGGAACTCAACGCAATGGATACCATTGCTTCCTAAGGAGGGAGGATTTATTTAGGTTGATATCAGTGGCTATCCACCTTTTTCGACTAACTCAAAACAATTTTCTAGCAATTTTGGCAATTTACTATTTTTAGCAGGTTTTAACTTCCGAGGCCATTTTGAGGGCCTAAATGAAGGTTTTTCGAGATAGAGGTTCCCAATGATAGCTGAAGGAATGATTGAGCCCCAAAAATGAATCTCCTTGATGATACCTTTCCAACGAGCTATCATACACCGAAAACGGAGATCGTATGCAAAAGTTACGATCCCAGGAAGTTGATGTACTAACTTACCCAAACGTGGCCCACATGACTTTTGGCGCTTCATCTCCTAGGGTTAGGTTTTTGGCATTCATGTTTATTGTGAAAAGGCATTTAGAGCCTCATTGTAAGCATCTTCTTATGAATGTGAGTAGCTGTCACATCTCTTCTCAGAGATAAGATGCCACCATTCTATCGAGTCTTTCACTCTGTATTTTATAGTCTCTGTACATTAATTTCATTAATAGAAACCGTGTATTACTATATATTTGTGTTTATGGTTTCCTCTCTGATATATTTATGTTATATTATTGAATATATGTGATATCTTTGTGCATTTATTTATTATATCTGCGATCTCATTTTGTGCCGAAAATAATCCGGATCAGTTAGGGACCTTAGACTCCTCATGCTCCCAAGTTTCAACTAGACAGATAATATCAATATCACTCTAGATACAACTTATCATAGGACCTTTGCGCCATGGAAAGCCACAAAAATTCCAAAAAAGGATCCCAAGTGTCCCAAATTCCTATTTATTATTATCCTTCTGGTCTCTATCCCTAACAATAGCTTTTCGATTTCTAATTATTGCCCATTTTCCTTCTTTCCCGACTTCTTTTACCTTTTGAACTTCCTTCCTTAATTAAGCCTGGTCTTCGGGAATGAAGTCTTGATTTATGAATATTCTTTACCCTTTTAAGCTCGAAGATTTACTAAGTATGCTATATTTATGTTCATTACAACTTACTTTGACACGGATCACCCTATCTTTGTGATCAATTATTTTTCCTAGCCTCTTTGCTTCTATGATTTAAGTTGTATCAATTTGTGATTTATTTTTTAATTCTTCTTTTACTATTGCTAGAGTATCCTCCTCTTGTTGTTCTTTTATACCAAAAATTATGAGGTTCAACGCCCTTTTTTTTTTTTTTTTTTACAGAAACAGATAGAGAATTTTTAAATATTTAGGTCCGACAAATAAGCTACCGGGTGCTTTACATTCTAGAGTAGAACAGTGTATGGGGATGCTTATTTAATAAAAAACCTCAGGTTCTTAGTACAAAATTCCAGAGGGTAGATGGATTCCTCAGGGGAGAATGAGGTGCTTGGCTTAGCTGCCACAGACTAAAACATAAACTGAAACAAAAACGAGAAGTAAATAGACCGAAATATGGACTGGGCATTCTAGTCTTCGTTTGAACTGTCCTGGGGTTTTGTGTCTTTGGCCCAGGCTTTGGAAAGCTCCTCAAACTTTGCTTCCATCTTGTTGACATGGTGTTTTAGAGTTGCTAGAACCTTTGCCATACCATTGAAGTTAGCTTCGACATTGCTGTTCACATCTTCTCTGATCGATTTGAGTTCTTGGTTCAGTGACTCCCAGTGGTTTGCTCCAACTATGTCCATGCTGAGCATTAGATTGGAATGCTCCTTGGCTTGAATCTTGATCCTGTCGAGCTTGAGATGCAACTCAAAGAGACTTTCTTCCATCATGGGCTCTGGATTGGAGGACAAAGCCATTGCTTTTCCCTTCTCTTGGACCATGACATCGCCAGAATGAGATAGCTGCTCTTAGAGGGGAAGAGATGGGGTTCTACTGCCCAGGTTGCAGAGATTTATAACAGGTCCGGTCTGTGGTGTCACATGGGCCACGGGGGTGTCCCCATTCCTTATCTGTACTTCATATCTTAGTCCGATTTGGTTTTTCCTGCAAGTTGGGGTGTGCTGTTCTGAGAAGTACATCCAAATCTCTTCTGAGAGGGGAAGAATTGGCATCAACGCAACTAGGGGTGTGGATTATGACTGGGGATTACAGGATTTGGGTGTACCTGTAGTCTTCAGTTACTTGGATCACTCCCTTGCTCAAGAGTGCTCCCTTGTTGGCTTCGATGTCTGCGAGATTATTGAGATCTCTTAGGATATGGAAGACTTTAGTTGATCTGAAATTGGAAAGGAGGAGAATAATCTTCATGTAGACTTGGGCTAGTAGAATATTTTTTGGTTTCTTTTTTAACACAATGGCCTGAATTATGATCCTGGAGTCTCCGAAAACAACAAGGTTTTGAACGTTACATTCAATTTCCAAATTTAGACCCTGCCACAGGGCTATAATTTCAGCTTGGTTGTTGGTGTCCATTCTGAGTCCCTAGGCGAAGGTTAGGTCTATGTTTTCGAGTGAATCTAATAATACACCCCCTCCTCTTGCTGCTCTGGGATTCCCTTTCGAGGCCCCGTCAAAGTAGAGACAATGTTCTTCTAGTGAGGAACACCATTTGATAAATTCTTGCTCCTCCATTTTGATTTCCCATCTTTCTTTTTGGGGAATTATGGGGGTCTCTCTGCTTGAATGGTTAGGGATAATTTCTTTGAGCTAGTTGTCCTCTTCCTGATTTAGAGGCTTGAAGTTCTTGAGATTTTGTTTGGTGTTCAGGGCTTCTCCCATCATGACTTTTATTTTTAGAGCGATCTGAGGCGGAGTTAAGGATCTTTTGTTACACTCATGGTCTATTTCAATTAACTTATTCATTTCCTCTTTGATGGGTTTGATATCCAATTTGTTTTCCATATTAATGAGGGTCAAATTGTTGGTTAGTTTTTCTTCTAGCTCTTTAATCCTATCTCTCAAGTTGTGATTTTCTTCAACCCCTCGTTCTTGGGTTGATTGTTTATGTTTTTCCATTTCTTGAATTCTATCCTTCATTGTCTGTAATTCACTCTTGAACCCTAAGAATCTATCCTCTATTTGAGTTTGAATGGTATCTTTAATTTTTTTTATCAATCATTGCCTCTAGCTCTATTTGGAGTTTTACATCTCTTTCTTCACTCCTTTTTTCTAATGTTTCTAATTCTATTTGGATTTTGGCATCTCTCTCTTCTCTTCTTTTTTCTACTGATTCCATGTAATCGTAAAGGATATCTAGGGTGATTTTGGGGGGCCTCCCCTTGTTAGGCCGAGTTTTTGGAATAGGTGGTGGAGTGCTCATATTGAAAAGAAGAGAAAAAAGATGTAACAATTATTATTATGGATTGACTTTATCTCTCAAATCAACTTTTACTGATGAAACTTAAAATAATAAATAAATAAAATATATTTAAATCTCTTTACATAAAATTGAAATTGAATCAAAGTAAAAAGTGACTCACCTCATTTCAGATGTCCAATTGCTCAACCTGTTGAAGAAGCCAAAAATAATTTCTGAAAACTGCAGAGAAGTCCGGAGAAACTACAAAGATTATTCGGGGTAAAAAAGGTAAAAAAACAAAGAGAAGTATTATTCCCATTCAAAACCCCAGATTTATAATCTCAGAAATAAAATATCTCCTTAAAAAAAAAGAGAAGTATTATTCTCGTTCAAAACCACAGAGAAGTAGTATTCCTGTTCAAAACCGCGGAGAAATATTATTCTCGTTCAAAACCATAGAGAAATTATTTGAAAACCACAAAGAAATAGTATTCCCCTTCAAACCCGTGGAGAAATATTAATCCCGTTCAAAACCGTATATATATATATATATATATATATATATATATATATATATATATATATGGACCTATAAAATGTAGTACCATCCATTTCACCTCTTTTGTCACCTAAATGAGCAAAATAATGGTTCTTACAAGCCTAGTTGGGTCAGCTAGGCAAGACAGTAGTAAAGAAAAGGGTTAGAAAGATAAAGCATAAAAGATAAGCAAATAATTAAACTAAGAATGATAAAAACAATTAAACTATAGTGCATAAGAACATAAGGACAAGGAACAAACAAGACTCATGCCACCAATGGAACGGATTGTATTAGTGGAAAGAAAACACCAAGAAGAAATAGAGACTTTGGGTCCCCTCTTCCTTCAAGGAAGGGCTCTTGAACCCCCAAATATTGATCTCTTTTTACAAATGAGAAACTAGGATGAAATGGTGAAGAGAATCCAAAGCACATTCATTCTAGAGGTGATATGAATGGCTAAGTGTAATGGTGCTAGCATACTCTTGATGAGTGTTGTGCCTCTTTCGTCACCTTAGTGAGAAAAATAGAGGTGCTTGAAAGCTTAGTTGGGTTTGCTAAGCAGGAAAACTATAAGGAAAAGGGTTAGAGAAAGAAATATAAAAGAACAACTAAGAATTAAACGAAGAAATAAAATAACAACTAAAATAATGAACATAGGGACATAAGGACAAAAGAAACAATAAGACCCATGTCACTAATGGTAAGGTTGATATTAGTGAAAGAAAACACCAAGAAGAAAGAAGACTATGAGTCCCTTCTTCCTCCAAGGGGGGGCTCTTGGACCCCCACAAATAAGCTCTTCTTACAACTTTGAAAATGAAAATGGTGAAAGAATTCTTTGCTAATCCACTCAAGGGGTGATATGGATTGCCCAATGCAATGATGCTAGTATACTCTTGATGAGAATAGAGGATTCCTCAAGAGAATAGTGGCAACATAACTTTGCTATTGAATTCCTTGAAAAATGAAGTGCATCCATGGCCTTTTTATAACACCTCTTTGAGGTATTGTGCAACCAACTTGTAGTGTGTAAAGAGGCTAATTAGGGCATTTCTAGGTCTTTGACCAACCACCCAGTTGGATCCAGTCCAGATTTGAGTGTCAAATCAACTTGGAAGCTGAACTAGAAGTGGGTGGGAGGCCGACCACTCTCATAAATGCATCGTTCTCACAAGTGCACGGCTTTTTGCGACCACAGTCGCGTATCGGGCACATGTGCACTTTTCCTGCGTTTCTATTTTGCACATGTGCGTGCGTGCCTTGTGTAGTCATAGCGCACTTTAATTTTAGCATTGGTTGAATAGTTTTTGACCCTTTGGAAATGATTTTGGGGAAATTTTGGTCCATGGGTGACCTCATAACTGTTTGGTGATGCTGAATTCTTGTAACCATTTGTGGACGAAATTTCAGTGATAACATATGCCCCATGATGGATGACGTTAAGAGCATACGTATAGCCAAAATTCATCAATGTTTCTTCTACTGAGAGTGCCATTGTAAGAGAGAGTGATAGTGGGATTGTCAAGAGTTACCCATTGGAGGGAGAAGGGAACCTGTAGAACCCAACCTTCCATAAGGTGTGTAAAAAAAATAAATTGTGTACAAACGAGGTAGGCATGCCCCATGCTCATGTCATGTAACTCAAAAAAGGAATGATGTGTTGATGTAGACAACTGCAGTGCCCTTGGGGGTGGTCGTGATAAAGGCAGAAGACAATTCTATAGAGGAACATACTCTGAATAGTAGGCAGTGACATCTGTAAGAAATATCACGGATTCTGTAGGCATTGATAGCCTGGCCAAGTTCAGAGGTCTTCGGCGAATATAAGAAATAACTACAATAGTCACAAAGTAAGACCCACCGTAACATGAGAAAGTGTTGAAGTCGAATGTTACGGGGGTCAACGATAGTGGGGAGCAATTGTGGTTCTTTCTGTGCCATCCAAGATCTCTCATTGGAAAGGTAATGAGAGTTAAGATACTGTCACCCTTTTGAAAAATTGTGCTAATGTCGACAAAAGGGGGACGCGACTCCCAGAAGCAAAGGGCTTCGTGAAATCTACTAGGTGAGATTAGGAACTGGAGGAGGCACATGGTCAAAGTCAAGATGTATGAAGACTCAAGACTGCCCTTGGTTGGGGGTATATGCGAAGTATAAGTGGCTGCAACCATTCAACTAGGTCGAGTGTCAGGGGGACAACAAGACGTGGGATAAGTTGTGCTAGAGGCGGGACAAAGTGAAAAAACTCAAAGGGTAGAGGTAAGTGGCCTATGGGAAACTTGGAGTATACAGACGATGTCAACAAGGGTATATGATAAGTAGTGCCCCAACCAAGGGCGACATGGGTTGCGTTTACCAAAAAGGGAAGAAGGTCACCAAAGGTGACGACAAAAAGGTATGGAAATGCTGGAAATAAAGGAATTTGTACAATAAATAAAGAATAATTTAGGATGAGTGTACAAATACAGAAATGGGTGCCCCGATGTAATATGGTTGGCTTGGGTAGGGCACAATTTTCTTGGAGAACTGGTGGAGGGTGGGGGCCCCATGGGTGGGTTTCTGTATGAGGTAGGTGAAATGAAGGGAAATTTGCAGAGGGGCAAACTGATTGTGGATGAAATGGAGGGTTCATGATACTGCGAAGGTGCAATAAAAAATAGAACCTTGAAGAGATAATTTGGGAGTCTGGTGGGAAAGTTAGCAAAATGAGGAGAAGGAGTATGTGGCTGATTCGGGACATGATGTAAGACTATCAGGACTCCCATCCCTAAAGGGTTTGAAAAACAACATGAGTGTCAAAGGCGCAAAAGGGTGCTATGAATGGGACAACTCATGTGGGTAAGAGTGCTACCCAGTGACAGTACCAAAGATGCAAATGGAGGTGTCGGTACTGCAGAGCTGAAGATGGATATCCTGTTAGCACTCTGTGATTTTCCCAAGGCTGTGATGGCAGTCACAGAGGCAACATCAAAACCATTTCGAGTCTTGGATCTAGCCCTCCCAGACTCAGAGAGGGATCTCTCTATTCGCTTTAACTTGGTTTGTATGGAATAGATGTTAGGTGAGCTATAAAAGTATGGGGTAGGGGTTTTTTGAAATATTTAGATGAGGGTTTGGTTGACAACAGAGGGAAAGGCCATTGTGCAGAATGGAGTCAACAAGTTAAAATTGATGAATGAATAAATAACTAAGAACATTGGTGACCAGGAAAGATAGCCATGATAGTGGATCTCAATATTTTGTAAGATGGAAAAGAAGAATGGGTTAAGAATCATCTCAAATGCAGAGCAACGTTTATCTGAATTCTACATTCAATTTGCAGAAGAAAACATAAACATTGCTTTAAGCCAAATCAGGGTGTATAAGACAAGTCCTGATTATATTTTTCTTATAAACAATGATGGAAGAAAAAAATATGAGAAAACATGAAAATGACAGTTTACATCAGAAAACTTCACCACGAATAATGACACAAGAATCTGGAAATCCAGTGTCTTAATATTCATTCCAAATCACTTCAACCCGTTGATCATCTGGACAAAACAAAAAGTGTTTCTAGATTATCTTCCCCTCTCTGGTACCTCCAGGTCGAATATCTTTACATTAAAATCCTCTAAATAAATAGGATAGACCTCCCCATAAGTTTCAGAAGTCGTTTTCAACCACCTCGGCCAAAAATAGCCATAAATCCCTAAAAATTTGAAACTGTCCGCCATGAAAGACGGGCCTAATTTCTGCGAAAAGGGGGTCCGAACAAACATATTTTTATCTTTAACGCTGACACTTGGGAAAAAACTGAAGGAGGTTATTGTATATGGGCATGTGATGGATTAAAAAATCCTTTGGTTTTTCCAAATGTGCCTCCAACTGGCCGTAACAGCTCCCGCAAAATCAGGACTGTAACGGAAAAGTGAAAATATGGAAAAATGGGCCTCGAAGATGGCTTTGATTCTCCTTGCTCGTGGTACTGGTGAAAAACCTGAGAGAGGTTTTTGTTCTTCAGCCCATGCTGAGAAAAAGCCTCTTTTGGATTTTGAAAATCCATCTTCATTTGCCCAGAATCTGTTTTGAAAGAATATGTACCGAAATAGGCAAAAATGGCGAAAAATGAGGAAAGTGGTTTTTTTTCGGAATGGGTGGTATTCCGGACCCCCCCTGAGGTGGTAAGCGGTTTTACGGGGGGGGAGGTCCGATGGAATGGGGATCTGACACCTGTCTGGGGGGTGGTATTGGAAAACAACCATTCTGGACCCCCCCTCTCGTTAAGTTTTGGATAGTGAGGGGGGGTCCGAAATTTTTAATGTCCGTTGATTTAATTGTTTGATTTTCATGTGGGCTTTGATGTAAGAGGGAGTTGGGGGTGAGTAGACTTAGGATAGTGTTTTTTTAGTTTTTTATGTTTTTAACTTTTTGCTTTTTAATATTTTTATTATTGTTTTGTTTAAGTTTTGTTTTATGTTTTTGTTTAGTTATTTTATGTTTGTTTTTTGTTTATGTTTTTTATTTGTTTTTGTTTGCTTTTTGTTTTAATTGTATATTTATATGTTTTGTTAATACATGTTTTTATTTTGTTTGTATTTTATTATTTTTTGTTTATATATTTTTTATTATATTTGATTTGTTTTATTATTTTTTGTTTATATATTTTTTATTATATTTGATTTGTTTTATTATTTTTCTAACCTAGTTATTAAACTAACTTAATTATTGATTAATTAATTAATAGTTAGTCTAACCATTTTATTTTAAATTATCCTATACTAAACTTTATTACTAGCATTGTTAACCTAATGTTTTTAACCTGAGTTTGTTTATTCATGGAGGGGTAAGATTGACCAGAGGTAGTCAACGGGGCAAAAGGACGAGTGAGGGCGCAACGTGGATGAAGGATGCAGTAGGGTGATGGGGGAGTGAGCGAAATGAATGGAGGGGAGAAATGGGATCAACTGAGCCAGACTTTGTCATCACGAGAGAAACACCAAATCAACAGTCAAAGAATCGAGTTACCTATGATTATAGGTCCCCAACAGATCCTATAGGCAAATGTCAGAGGGTGTGACTGAAGATGCAAGTGAGATTCAGAGGGAATGATTACATGCCAGTGCTGATTATATACCTGAAGGGGTTGCATTGATGTATGATGACCAAGTACCTGCACACATGAAAACCAAATACCTGACGTGAATAATATCTAAAAAGAATCGAACATACGAGCATTTATTTGATAACTTTGAACATGAGCATGCATACCTGGACGGGGTATGAAAAAATGGCGCCCCGGGGGCTAAGGATGAAAAGTGGCTTAGGGAATGTCTTGATGTAGATGATGGGATGCTGATCCCATGGTTGAAGATGGATTGAAGATTGGACACCTGGAGCTCCCGGAATGGTGATTGGAAGTTTGGTGGAAAGGCCTATATATAGCTGTAGGGCCCATATTGCCACCTCATTTGTACTTGCTGCCAAAGTGACTGGACGAGAGGTATTTAGAGGAGATTTGGAGATTCCGGGAGAGCGAGGTAGCCAAGTCAGGATTAACAAGCTTCAGATTAGTAGTCTGATTGTCCTGCATAGAATTAGGTTTTTCAATTCTGGGTAGGGCCTGTACGGAGGGCCGTACAGGGGGTTTTAGGGGTGTGGGCCCCCAAGTGCATGGGCGATCCAGAAATATGCATGCACAAGTGCACGCCTGTTGTCCAAATTTCCATGCATGGGGGTGCCGGTAAGGGGGGAAAAGGCACGCATTATGTGCGCACCTGTTGCCTACACAACCGCGCATGTGTGCACGGCTGTGTAGTGGACAAGCACGCTTTAATGCGCGCATGTGTTCATGACAGGGGCACATGGAGGCGCCCCTATAGGGTGAGTAGGTGCATAGACATGCGCGTCTATGGGATGGAAAGGCGCACTTGAGTGCGTGCTTGTGGAGTGAACAGGCACGCATACATGCACGCCTGTGGGGTGAACAGGCGCGCATGTGTGCACTCCTATGGTTTAAACATCCGTGCCTTGCGGGCAAGGTTGACAGGTGTAAAAAATATCTTTTTAATGTTTTTTATGGTCAATGTGGCTGACCTAGGGCTGTTTTATGTGGCTGCAGGTGATCATTTGGCACGATTCCAGTCGGTTGGTGAGAGTGGGATTGGTCCCATCTGAGAGATGCTATGGTGATTTAGGAGCTGGGGGTTCATGCTACTTTGGCAGCCTGTGGGCTGCTGAAGTTCTTTGAGTTTCCATTGATACGGGCCTAGGAGTATCTCCTGCAGTTTATTATTCGGATGTGGAGTCTGGACTTGCATTGTTTTATGGTGCGGCGAGAGTAGATTTCCTTCACTGTGGTGGAGGATATATATTTTTTGACTGGGCTCTCGTTTTGGGGAACGCCCCTATCAGCGGAGCCGGTGTTACCTTCGGACGTGGAATTAGTGACAGTGGGCCAGAGGTATTGTTCCAGGGCGAACTTTATGTAGGTATCTATCGTGAGCATCAGGGCGATGGATGCTCTAGTGCATCGTTGCATAACAACGATGATTGTGAGGGTGTATGGGTCCCTTGTGACTCAGCGGATCAGTGGCGGTCAGTTGAGTATTATGGAGAGGGTACTGGCCGGTGAGCACTTTGCCTGGGGGATTACGCTACATGCCAGGATGGTAGGGCAGCTGGACCGTTTTCAGTCCATTGATACATGAGAGTTTGCCTTTGGGTCCATCCTAGTGGCCTGGTTTTTGGAGAGGGTGCCTATGTTGCGCCCTAGGATTTTATTGGGTGCTCTTGGGGCGCGAGAGCCGCGACTGAGGTAGTGGTCGACTATTTTGGTTTTCCATGGTGGTGGCGAGGGTGGCCACTTCTTCACGACTGAGGTGGCACAGGTGTGGCGGCAGATGCCGCAGCTGATACTACAGTTTCCATATGCTGGTGTTGACTTTCGGGGTGATCCGGACATGGTGTTACCTCCAGGGGAGGTTTTTGATCATTGAGGTATGTTTATGAGTTTGATATATATATATTTTTGAGATAGCATGAAATATGTATATGGTATAGATGCTGATACTATCATTTGGTTGTTTGTATGTGCAGATGTGGCACCTCGTGGGCACGAGGTTGAGTTTTTGAGGGCACTGGTTCGCCAGGAGCTGGGGAGGCCGTCGTAGGGAGGGCCATAGGTAGGAGAGAGATGTTGATGTGAGGACGTCGGAGCGAGACCAACTGAGGATGAGAGAGCATCGAGGAGACGCCAGTTTGATGACCCAGGTGCCGGGCCATCACATGCTCCTCCGGTGGATGCCAGAGCAGATTTTGAGGATATTCGTCACTGCCTGGAGGCGGTGCTACAGGGCGTGCCTGAGGGCATGTGGTCACATATCTAGGATGATGGCATCCTAGAAAAGTGTGTGGGGGTTCCACCACCATGGTGGGCTGTGGTACGATGAGCAGCAGTAGCAGGTGCTGCTATGACCGGATGGTTACCTTCCGGTCCAAAGGGACTAGTAGTGGGTGGGGGACCACCGCCTGAGGGAGGGGCAGGAGGTGGTGCACTAGAGGCACCTTGAGTGGTGCTCTATGTATTTTTGTATTTTTGTATATAGGTTGGTGAGCCCATTTTGTACCGAGGTGCTGTACTGGCCTGCAGATTCTGTATATGATGTTTTGTATGTAAACATTTTGATGGCATTGGTGACCGATATATATATATATATATATATATATATATATATATATATGAGTATACATTTTGGGGTCTATGTGATGTTTACATGTGTTTTTTAATGTTTGATGATGTCTAATCTATATATGTTGTGACAGTTTTTTGATATTTTTATGTATGTGTGGAGGTATCTTGATGTGATATATGCCAGTCTAACACAATGTTAGGTAAGTTATCTGTAATTTGATTCAATTGTCTTGGAATATGTGTAAATGTAATGAAATCAAAATGTCGAGATAAAAGTCTAACCTGCAGGTATTTGCGAAAGAGGCAAGGATCACAGATGCAGTACACATTGTTGAGTTGGAGAATGACTAGTTGAGAGTCGAGAAAGATGCTAAGGTGATGAATACAATGATGCTGGGCATCGGTGAGGAGGCCAATGATGATAGTGTATTCGGCTTGGTTGTTGGTGGCTGAACCTAAACATATGCCACTCGAATGGAGCATTTCATGTGAGGGGGTATAGAGGGTCCAAGCTGCCGAAGTGAGATTTTGTGTCCAACGACTGGCACCGTCGGCATAACCAATGTGGTAGGCCGGTGGAGGAAGCATCTGTCAATAGCACAAATGATAGTTTAGACGTGAGGGATGGAAAAAAAGATTAAAAACACTAGAAAAGAAATAACCTAAAGTAGAATTGCTACGCTTAGGCATAAAATTTCTTTAAGTATAACCCGTTGATGGGTTCTTTGAGAGAGAGGCTTTCGAGAGAGGCCAGGATGTAGGCGCCTTTTGTGAGGCAATGTTGGATAATGTAGGGGCCATGCCATAGTGACTCAAATTTTCCATGACCAAGGGTATCTTGAGTGATATCGTAAGCAAGGGCGAGGTCGCCTTCTTGAAATGAGCAAAGGTTGACATAGCGATCAAAGGTGGCCTTTGATCATTTTTTTGCTGCCTCGTTATTCTGTAAGGAAGATCAACGACCTTCATCCAGGGACTCTAAGTTTAGCAAGGATTGCTCCATTGGAGTAGTGTCGGGTAATAGCTCAATTGTAGTGCATAAGGTGGGAATTTTGCAGTCGATGGGAAGAGTGGCCTCAACCCCATGGACTAGATGAAATGGTGTGAAACCAGTGGCTATTTTCATAGCCGTACGATAAGCCCATAGCGTAAAAAATAACATATGATGCCAATTGGTCTTATGTTTATTAACCGTGCGCTGTAACATGGTCTTGAGGACCTTGTTAACTGCTTCGACCTATCCATTAGACTTAGGGTAATATGGTGAGGGAAACTTGTGGGAGAATCCTAACCAAGATGAGAGTTCGATGAAAATCTCATTCTCGAAGTGTTTCCCGTGATTGGAAACTAGTTGGAGTGGTACGCCAAAGTGGGATATGACGTGGTTAAAGAAAAAACGCGCTGCAGTGTCAGCGGTATTGTTGAAGGTGAGCATAGCTTCCGCCCATTTGGTCAAGTAACGACTGCGACAAAAATGTATTTGTGGCCATTGCTGGAGGGAGGATTACAAGTCATGGGTCAATGCCCTGTTTACAAAAGGGGCCGACAGTAATGACTGGGTGAAGAAGAGCAGGTGGTGCTCATGCTTTGTTTGCATAAAGCTGACATTTCTCGCATCGTTTCACGTCGTGAATGCAATCATGAAACAATGTAGGCCAAAAATAACCTGCTTGAATGATTTTCTGAGCAGTGGACATTCCTGAAAGATGGCCCCCACATGCACCGCCATAGCAGTCGTTCAAGACTCTATCGGCCTCGTCAATAGTCAAGCATCGACAAAGTATGGTGTCGACCCCTCGCCGGTATAAGATGTCTCCGATGAGGAGGTAGCAGGGGGTCTGATGGCGAATACGCCGATGATCATCTCGTGAGAGGTGGTTACCAAACTTTTGGGTTCGGAGGTAGACAAGGAGGTCACCGTACCAAAGATCATATGAAATGATGTAAAAGAGATGTTCGTCAGGGAAGTTGGTATTGATGGGGGCACTGGTAGTGTCAGAGGGGAAGGCCGTGACAAGTTCAGCAAGGACGAGAGCTTTCTTTCTCTTGGGTATTGAGAATTCAAGATCGTACTCCTGAAGGATAACGATCCATCGAGAAAATTTGCCATTAATTTGCCGACGACTGAGCAAGTATTGCATAGGTTTGGAATCTGCTATGCCCTTAGTCATGCGAAGCATAATGTAATGACGCAGTTTCTGTACTGCAAGGACGACTGCAAGGGTCAGTTTGTTTTCATGTTTGTACTTCAAGGCTGGCTCAGAGAGGTTTTTATTAATGTAGTAAATGACGTGCTCATGATCGTCATTGCCGATTTGTATGAGAACTCCAGCTACTGAGACAGCTGATGCTGATATGTAGAGGATATAGTCACGATTATAGTCGGGTGAGCTAATTAAAGGGGCATTAGACAATGTCGTTTTAAGATTGTCAAATGATTTTTGGGCATGTTCATCCCAGTGAAATGGGATGTTGTGGCGTAGTAAGTGAAGGAAACCGTGTGCGCGAGTGGCATAGTCTGGGACAAATCGCCGTAGAAAGTTAGCTTTTCCTTGTAGGCTCTGGAGTTGACATAAATTCCGGGGAGGTGGAATTTTTGTGATGGCTTGGAATTTGAGGGAGTCCATGGTAATACTACTTTGGGAAATGATGAATCCGAGGAGGCATCCTGCAGTGACGCAGAACACGCACTTGAGGGTGTTCAAGCAGATGTTTTACTGACGACACCGTTGGAAGATGATTCGTAAATCATCAAGATGTTGGGTGTGTTTCTTAGATTGAGCTGTGAGGTCATCCAAGTATGCAAGGAAGATGTGAGCCATATTGTGAAAAATTGTATGTCATAGTCCATTGGAAAGTTGCGCCAACATTCTTTAAGCCAAAAGGTATGACACGATATGCAAAAGTACCCCAAGGGGTAGTGAATGCAGTTTTGTACTGATCGACTGGGTGAATTTGGATTTGATTATAACCAGAGAAACCGTCCATGAAGGATAGAGCCTCGTGGCCTGCGGAGTCATCGATAATTTGATCGATGAAAGGCATTAGAAAGTTGTCTTTGGGACATGCGTGATTGAGATCGCGAAAGTCCATGCAGACACAGATAGTGCCCTATTTTTTATTAACGGGTACAGGGTTGGAAACCCATGAGGTTTAGGCAATGGGGTAGATGAACCCAATCACATGTAATTTGTCAATCTCAACTTTGATGACCGTTTCTTTGGATGGGTGTAGCGGTCGCTATTTTTGACGAACTGGTGTAATGTTGGGCCAGGTGTCAATGCGATGTTCGACGATAGAGGGATCAAGGCTAGGCATTTCTATGTATGCCCAGGTAAAAATATCCTGATATTCTTGGAAGAGGGCTTTATAGGTGGTGACTTCTTGAGGAGTGCAAGCGGTGCCAATGGTGATTTCCTCGACAACTCCTTTTTTGATGGAAATGTCAATTTTGATGGTCAGGGAAATGTTGGCCATGTTGCCTTCTTCAAAAGCATCAGGGCAAGAATGGGGTTGTTGATCCAGTCGATATGCCCTGATGGGATAAAATCCTTGGTTTTGATTGTGTATATGGGGTGTGGATTAGGAGGCGTGGAAGTTTCCAGTGGAAAGAAGAGCGCTCGATGGTGGAACGCATCCCATGGGTAGTCGGGGGTGTTTAACTCTTCGAGTATGTCCTTGTCACATTGGAATTGATGGTAATACAAGGGGTCGTAAGGAGTGATATTGGTGATTGTCTCCATGTGGCTGTCCCCTGGTGATGAAGAAGCAGGGGGAACGACGCAATGAAATTGTGATGGTTCGCTCGACATAAACCAAATATCGAAGTACTGAGGAGTACCAGTGGTAGTTGGGTGTAATATTTTCGTAGGGAAATGAATGGGAGAATTGGGGGGATTTGGGGGTGAATCCTCAGATAAGTCATCAAAGAACCATGGAGGCGTTGGGAGTGCCTCGGGTTCAGGAGAAATGATATGAAGAATCTCTAGTGATGAGGTAAGGTCAACCATCGATTCTATAGGGGTTTGAATTAGGGTCAATTGGCATTGCCTTTATTCAATGATCATAGGACATTTGTATGTAAAATGATCTAAGGATTCACATAGAAAGCAAGGACATCTCATACGTTCATTGACTGAATTTGTAACATAATGGATGTCAGTGATGTTGGTTAGGGATGATGTAGTTGGATTAGGTTCATTCTGGAAGCTATGGTGTACTGTGGCTAATGTTTGATAGAAGCGTGGCAGTGCTGGGCAATGGTGTGTATAATGGCCATATTCTGAACATATAGCACAAGCGAATTTGGTTCGTAGCCTTTTACTACTTGAGTGAGGGGTGGTGGCGGAAATACTTGCTACGGTGGCAAGTGTTGATGGTGTTTGAATGAGCAGAATTAGGTTCTGTAACTCAGGTAGAGATGGGCAGTTGTTGGTTTGGTGTCCATATTTCTCACATAGAACGCAAGGAGGTTGGACGCATGGGGGGAGTGGAGCTGTGGGCTCTTTCTTCTTTCTCTTGCCCCCAGGTGTGGTAGGGAGGGTAGTGAGTGGGGGTGTAGAGGGTATGGTGGGAATGAGTATGGGAATAGTCATTGGGATTCCTTTCGTTTTGGGGGGAAGGGATGGTCGAGGGACCAGCTCTGGTGGATGTAAATACCAAATTGGAATTGCTAACACTATATTAGGGAGGGTAAGAATTGTGGCTACTTGGAAATCTTGTATGCTGGATGGAGGGTAGAAGAAGGGAATTTGAGTAATGGCTTGCGAAACTGTCTCCCAAACTGGTATATGTCCTTGGGGAGAGGTGAAATTGTGAACTGGTGGAGTCGACAAATTCGCGGGAGGCTCATGAGGGGGGAGCTCTATGACTAGTGGGATGTCAGATATGATAGAAGCCTCCCTAGGAGGAAGGGTATCCTCTATGTCAGTTCCGTTGGATGATACAATGCATACTTGATTTGAAGGATGAAGGAGTGGTGGTGCACCATGGTAAGTTCCTAACAATGATGGGTCTTTGAAAATTTTGAGACCCATTGTGATGAGTGGGTATGCGTCAAGACTCATGTGGATGAGAGGAAGAATGTTATCGATGTTGGCAGATGGGTTAGGCTCGTAATGTGAGACTTGGTCAATGGTAATGATCTTCCCGTTATGGGGGAGCATCATCGTTTGAAAGATGGAAGAAGCAATTTCCTTCATAGCGTACATGTAGCTACGACCGAACAGAATATTATAATCGAAAGGGACGTCGATAACTTCAATGTCGATGAGAATGGTCTTGCCCTCGAGTTCTACGAGGACATTTTGGAAGAGCCCTTCAGGAGACAATGGTCATCCGTCATAAGCTCGTAAGGTAATGGAAGATGGTATGAGTTCGGGGGAACCGAGTTTCTGCCATATAGATTTGGACATAATGCATGTGGATGCACCTTCATTGATGATGCACCAATGAACTGTAATGTTCTGAATTTTTACTGGGATTTGAAAAGCGATTAGAGTGAGAAGGTGAGGTTCTCCGCTGTCAAGATCAAATGTAATGAGTCTAGTATCTGTGGGGTCGACTGCCCCCAAGGTGAAAAGTAATGATTTCCACTGAGTGGGACAAGTCTAAAGGACTTCTAAGACTGACATGGTAGCCAGGGATTGTGCTAAGTCATCAACCAAACTGTAATTATGAGCTTCCCTAGCCTATGGGTTGTGGACATTCCTGTGAAATGGGATGCGAGGGATGCGAAGAGGTGGTTTTGCGTTAGGGTGAGGGATCACCAAAGGGGGTCCCGTTGGTGTGGGGATTGTTTCTGGAGGAATGGGAGGAGACTCAGCGGGTGCATGGTATTGACGATTACATGTTTGCAGAAGGGTTTCTTCCTCACTGGTGAGGAGGATAGTTTGATCTGCGAGATTGTTTGGGTTGAGGTACTGTCCCAACTATGGTGGGGTAGGTTGTATCTCTTGTTGGGTGTTCATCACACCTTGGTGTGGAATGGGATTATATAGCATGGCTGGGGGGGGGGTTGTTGCACGTATTGTTGTGGGGCCTGCTGAGGGGCAGGTGGTGCTGGAGGATGTGGTAGACTGCCTGAGTCTTTCAACCATTTAAAATCAGTGATTTGGGGGCAATGATGAGTATAATGACTGAACTCACCGCAAAGGGCACAAGGAAAGTTGGTTTTAATAGTATTGTTATTTCTCCCTTGACGCCTATTGTTATTTCCTCCCTGGAGGTTCTGATTCCCTTGGTTCTGGTTGCCCCTAGTAGGTTGGTTTTGTTGGGGTTGATTCCTGCCTTGGCTTGGGTTGTTATTGTTTCTGTTCTTTCCTTTATTTTTGGCATTATTCGACGGATGGGTTGGATTTATCGTATTCAACTGTTCAAAATTTTGATATTGCTGAACGGGAGAGGGTTGAACAAAATTCACCCCAGCGTGAGGGTGCAGGGGGACCATAGGTTGTGGTGGACCAGGAAATGGAAAGTACAAATTTTGTGGGATTTGTGATCTGTAAGGTACGTAGGAAGGCATGGCGCTTTCGCTAGTACTCAAAGTATAAGCTGAGGTAGAGGGGGTACCAGAACTTGTTTGGATAGGAGAGTGTATTGGGGGTGCCGATGGTGGCCCATTGATGGGCGGAGGAATAGCAACAGGGTATGGCTATTGATAAGGGGGTGGGGGGTAATAAGAGGTTCCCCCATACGCCGACGAATATTGAGGTGTGCCATACATTGGTGGTGGTTGGGGTTGAGGACTGTGGTGTGTGGTATTACCAATCAATCCATCTGCTGAGTGAGACATCCCGGGTTTGTCTTGACCAAATGGCATAGGTTTGCGGAGATCAAGAAGTACCGTGTATAAGTACCCTAATTGTGAATAAATGAGGTCATATTGTTGAGCCTTACTAATGGCTTCTTCTTCGGATTGAGGGAAGGTGGAAGCTACATCTTTACCAAGGAGAGAGACAAGTGATCTGAGAAATCAGTCAAGACACTGTTGTTTGGTGGTTTCAGCTTTGCACAAACTACGTTTTCTATGCCACTCGTGAATTTGATCAGCGATATGGGTGGATGAGGTTTGTTTGAAATTAGAGAGTAGTTCAAGACCATTTTCATGGCAGATTGGTAATTGGAAGAAGGTCAAAAATTCTTTGGCCAAGGACTTGAAAGTCTGATGGGACCCTGATTTTTCGTCTACATACCATTTGGTTGATGGGCCAGTGAGTGTGCATTGAAATAATCGTAGTCTGATGGAATCATCCATAATGTTGTTGGAAGAGCACCATAGGTGGAAAGTCATGACATGGTTGGCAGGGTCATCACCTGCCTTTCCTTCATACTTGGGGATGTCTGAAGGTAGTTTGGTAGGCATTGCAAGCCATGTGGGGTCATGCAATATAGGAGCATTGGTGAGTTTTCTTAGATCTGGTATGTTAAGAGAGGCTAAATATGGCATTTGTAGTGGGGGGGGGAGGATTAGCTCCATCCATGGTGTGAATGTGCTGTGAACTTGACCCTTGAGGGGGGCTAGGTGGGTTGGTACTTCCCCCTTGAGAGGAAGTTGGTCCCCTGCTTCCGTGTAAAGGAGAGCAATTGGACGAAGGATCTTGGGAAGTGGACCCAAGTAATATGGAACCAAGCAAAGCTGATCCTAGAATAGTGGCACTCACAGGAGTGTGTGAAGGTGGTGCCGATGAGTTGGCAAGACTAGGAACTCCCCCTAAAATAGGAGGGAGGTTTAGTAAGCATATGGAACGACGGGGGTTCTGTGGGTCCCCTATGATGTCCGACTAGCTAAGTGGATGTGTGTGAAATGTGATGAGAGAAAATAAACAAGATCCTTTGTTGCAAATTTGGAACTTTACACAATATATATATCTAAATCAAAATGTAATTAGAAGTGCATCACACATAAGGTGTTTTGAAAAAGAGGCATATATGTGGATAAGTGGGCTTTGTTCACGTGGGGAATCAAAGAAAACAAATGCTCGTGTCCTAAAAGACGTAACTTCCTTCCTCTCAAATAGCACTAGACCTTCCAATAATACTCAACAGTGGGGTCTGAAGTCACCGGAAGAGGAACTAGTGAAGGATGAAATAATCAATTATAATGAGGGGTAAAGGGGGCATATCCTGAAAGAGCTAGTGACATTTCCCAATATCCACACAAAATCCAATCGAGGTGCAATTGCAACCCACAATTGCCACCTGGGTAGATGTCCTAAAATTTGGTCACTAGGTACCTCAATCAAAGTGTGACATTTAGATTTTCGGCCTAAAAAATGGGTGACGGGCTAGATCCCGTCCAAGAGGTGGGTGCCTCAAGGGGGGATGCAAAAAACAACTAGACTTCGACCTTCAAAACTTAATGGGTATCTCCCTACCTTATGGTGTTAGGAACACTTGATTTGGAGGATTTTCAATTCCCTATTTGACAACTTCTATTGTTTTGATAATGTGAGAACCAGATAACGGGGAGTTATTTGGATGCCTATCCCCAAAATCCTACCTAGAATAAAAAATTTCTCTTGGCACCTCCTGTGGAGGAAAACTTAGTGAGTTTTTAGAAAATTTTTAGATGTAGTTGTTTGAGAGGTTGGAGGTATGAACCAACCTCATGGAAATTAAATGGGAGTGGATAGTTTCTTCAAGAAAAGGGTGGGGTGTTTTGGAATCCCTTTGGAGGAAACTTACTTTGACCTCCACATTTCAAGAAGAAACTATGTGAGTGATAAGTGACTTTTGTGTGTGAATGAGTGAAAGTGTGCAAATGTTTTAATGAAATAGGTGTCACCCTTCTGCATGTGGACTTCACTTGATCCTTACAAGTGTTGATTACCTAATTAATTAAGTGCCTTTGGTACAACCTTGTGTAATTCAAAAGTCCCTAGGAAGCTATCATGTGGACATGTGGGTCCGTTACTATTCCTTTAACTCCCTATTGTGATTTAATCTAAGAAAAGCTTTGAAACTATCCTAGATTGTGATGATGTGGGCATGTATGGGCCTGTTACAAAACCTTTAAACTTCCCTTGTGATTTAATCTAAGAAAGTAAATTTCAACACTATCCTATCTTTGTAGCATGTGGGCATGTATGGGCCTGTTACGATCTTAAGATGTGTTTGAAAAATAAACTAAGAGGAGTCCCAAGAAGAGCTGTTGTCCTCTCCTAAAGGTTTTAATCTTCTTAAGGGAGATGAAATTGTTTTGCAATCTTTTTCTGATTCTCATGGTCGCTTGGAGGTGCGAGAGAAGAGCATACTAAGCGATCGTTATCCAACTTCTAGTCCCAATGCAAGTTAGATGTAATTACAAATGATTTCCAACTTATATTTTTAGTCAAAACAAGCCATCCATGTGGAAAAAATGAAAGCAAAAGAGACAATAATGATTTTAAACCCCCTAAGTGCCTATGTGTTTTGACTAATCTCTTTATATGAAGAGGGGACTAAGTGTGGTGCAGCTTAAAAACATGCATGAAATCACTTTTAAGAGGGCTAAGGGCCTTCCCCAAATCTCAAAAAACCTTACAATGTGTAATTTTTGCACAGGTGCGTGGGTCTCAGTGGAGACAGAGGCGCACTAGGCACCTGTGCACAGTCTGAAACGAGCTTATGGGCACAGGTGCGTAGAGAAGAACTGTGACTTAGGCACATGTGCACATGATGTGCATTTGTGGGCCAAAAAACCCACGCACAGATGAAACATGGCTGTGAATGAAAATTACGGATGAAATTCTCTTAATTCAACTTTGAATTGGATGCTTAGCAGGTCGACTTGGGCCGGTTAATGCATCTGCAAGTTAAATAAACCAAAAGAAGAGCTAGAAAAACCCAAATGGGGTAGGAAATTGATACCTTTCCCCAGTGGAGTTGCCAATCTGTTGAGTGTCTTTCGTCACCTTAGTGAGCAAAATAGAGGTGCTTGCAATCTTAGTTGGGTTTGCTAAGTAGGATAGTTGTAAGGAAAAGGGTTAGAGAAAGAAATATAAATGAACAACTAAGAATTAAACTAAGAAATAAAATAACAACTAA
>JASDQU010735731.1:380039-405177 GCA_032191745.1 Picea mariana | reverse complement strand
AAAATGGTGAAAGAATTCTTTGCTAATCCACTCAAGGGGTGAGATGGATTTCCCAATGCAATGATGCTAGTATACTCTTGATGAGAATAGAGGATTCCTCAAGAGAATAGTGGCAGCATAACTTTGCTATTGAATTCCTTGAAAAATGAAGTGCATCCATGGCCTTTTTATAGCACCTCTTTGAGGTATTGTGCAACCAACTTGTAGTGTGTAAAGAGGCTAATTAGGGCATTTCTAGGTCTTTGACCAGTCACCCAGTCAGATCCAGTCTAGATTTGAGTGTCAAATCAACTTGGAAGCTGAACCAAAAGTGGGTGGGAGGCTGACCACTCTCATAAATGCGTCGTTCTCACAAGTGCGTGGCTTTTTGTGACCACAGTTGCGCATCGGGCGCATGTACACTTTTCCTGCATTTCTGTTTTGCGCATGTGCGTGCGCGTCCTGTGTAGTCATAGTGCACTTTAATTTTAGCATTGGTTGCATAGTTTTTGACCCTTTGGAAATGCTTTTGGGGTAATTTTGGTCCATGGGTGACCTCATAATTGTTTGGCGATACTAAATTCTTGTAACCATTTGCAGATGAAATTTTAGTGATAAAAATGAGGAAAGAGGATCCTCCAAGAGAATAGCAACAACATAACAATAGAAATGAATTCCCTGAAAATGTAGTGCACCCATGGCTTCCGTTTATAGCATAACTTTGATTCATTATTCAACCAGCTTTTAGTGTGAACAAGGGGCTATTTAGGGCACCTTTAGGTCTTTGACTAGCCACCCAACCGGATTCAACCGAGATTTGGATGTCAAATCGACTTGGAAGCTGAACCAACTGTGGATGGGAGGCCGACCAATATCATAAATGCGCCATTCTGAGTTGTGTGTGGCTTTTTGCATCCACAATCTCACATTGGGTGCATGTGCTCTTTTCTGGCGTTTTCGACTAGTGCACGTGAGCGCGCTTCCTATATATCCTTAGCACATGCTGATTTTATAATTGGTTGTATAGTTTTGGACCTTTTGGAAATGCATTTTTGGTGATTTTTGGTCCATGGGTGAACGAATAGCTGTTTGAAGATGCTGAATTCCTGTAAGCATTTGTGGACAAAATTTCAGTGATAACAGATGCCCCCTGATGGATGAGGTTAGGAGCATACGTATAGCCGAAATTCATCAATGTTTCTTCTATTTAGATTACTATTGTAAGAAAGAGAAAAATGAGAGTATCAAGAGCGACCCATTGGAGGGAGAGGGGAACTTGTAGTACCCAACCTTTCGCAAGGTGTGAAAAATAAATTGTGTACAAACGAGCCGAGCATGCCCCATGCTCGTGTCATGTAACTCAAAAATGTGGAATACAATAATTGAAATGGTGTGGTGGTGTAGATCACCGCAATGCCCTCTAGGGTGGTTTGATAATGACAGAGGACAATTATAATGATGAACAAACTTTGAAAAAAAGGTAAGGACACCTGTGAGAGGTGTCAATGATACACATGCATTGATATCCTATCAAATTTTAGAGGTATTCGGCATATATGAAAACAACTGCAATAATCGCGAAGTAAGACCCACCGCAACATGAGAAAGTGTTGAAGTCGAATGTTATGGGGGTCAACGACAACATAGAGCAATGATGGTTCTCCCTGTGCTATCCGAGAATCCTCATTGTAAAGGTAATGAGAGTCAAGATACTATCGCCCTTCTGGAAACCGTGTTGATGTCGACAAAAAGGGACGCGCGACTCCAAGAAGCAAAGGGCTTCGTGAAATCCACTGGATGAGATCAAGAATTGATGAGGTACATGGACGAAGTCAATATGTGGTGAGATTCGAGACTTCCCTTTGTTGGGGATATATGTGAAGTATAAGTGTCAGCAACCGTTCAAGTGCGTCGAGTGTCAGGGGGACAACCAGACGTGGGAAAAGTTGTGCCAGAGGTGGGACAAAGTGAACAAACTTAGAGAATAGAGGTAGGGGACCTGTGGGATACTCAGGTTTTATGGCGATGTCAACAGGAGTAAGTGATAAGGAAGGCCCCAACAAAGGGCGACATGGGTTGCGTTTTCCAAAAAGGAAGAATGTCGCCAAAGGTGACGACAAAAAGCTATGTAAAATGCTGGAAACAACGAATTTGTATAGTTACCAAATGAATAAAGAACAATTTGGGATGAGTATTCAGATACAAAAATGGGTGCCCCAGTGCAATATGGCTTGGCTGGTGAGGGCGCAAGTTGCTTGGAGAACGGGTGGAGGGTGGGGGCCCCATAGGTGGGTTTCTGTATAAGGTAAATGAATGGAGGTCAATCTGCAGATGGGAAAATTGATGGTGGATGAAATGGATGGTTAATGATGCTGCGAGAGTGTAGTCAAAATAAAACCATGATGAAGTACCCTGGGAGTCCATTGGGTAGGTTAGAAAAATGAGGAGAAGGAGTATGTGGCTGATTTGTGAAATGATGTAAGAATATCACGACTCCCATCCCTAAAAGGGGAGAACAACATGAGTGTCAAAAGTGCCTGGGGGGGACAATGAATGGGACAACTCATGTGGGTGAGAGTGCTACTGGGTGATAGTACCAAAATGCAGTGGAGGGGACGGGACTGTAGAGCCGGATATGGGGATCCTAAAGGTAAAATTCGGAGGGTGTGACTGGGAGATGCATCTTGATATTCAGAGGGAATGAATACATGCTAGTGTTGAGGATATACCTAAATGAAGACTGTTGAGATATGATGATCAAGTACCTGCACACATGAAAAACAAATACCCAACGTGAACAATATCTGAAGAGAAAGATCATATAGCGATTATTCAATAATGTAAGCATGCGTACCTGAGTGAAATATGAGAAAAATGGCCCCCAGGGGCTAAGGATGAAAAGTGGCATGGGGATTTTCATAATGTAGATGACGGGGTGCTGATCCCGTGGCTGAAGATGGATCGAAAAATGGATGCCTGGAGCTCGCTGAATTGAGTCTGAAAGTTTGGAAAAATGGACTATATATAGTTGTAGGGCCCACAATGCCACCTCATTTGTACCTTCTATGTTATTGAGTGGACGAGCAAGTTTAGAGGAGTTTTAGATATTTTGGGAGATCAAGGTAGCTGATTCAAGACCAATGTGCTTTAGGTTAGTTTTCATATCATCCTGCATAGAACTAGGGTTACTATTTTTGGGCAGGGATTGTACTGAGGGCTGTACAAGGGTTTTTGTAGGTGTGCCCCCCCTAGTGCGCGAGTGATTGAGAAAGTTGCATTCACAAGTGGGCGCCTATAATTTGGACATCCATGCATGGGGAGAACAGGCGCACATGGCATGCACGCTTGTTCAAGGCTCAACAACACATGCATGCACGTCTGTACTTCTAATAGCTGCACATGTGTGCGTTGTTGTGTAGTGAACATACGCGCTATGAGGCGTGCCCATGTGAGAGACAGGGGTGCATGAGTGCGCCTCTATATGGTCAAAAGTCACACATGAGTGCGTGACTAAGGGATGAATAGGTGCGCATGTGTGCGTGCCTGTGGGGAAAACAACCGCACCTTGGAGGGAAAGCTGAAAGGTGTAAAAATTAAGCTTTTTTGGAGATTTTGATGTTTGTATGTTTGAGATGGCTGATCAGGTACTGTATATATGGATGTAGGTGATCATTTAGATGATGTCGATTCACTAGAGAGAGAGAGATTGGTCCCATTTGCGGTAGGTTGTGACTGATGAGGAGCCGGGAGTTTGTGAGACTTTGGAAGCGTGTGGGTTGTTGAAGTTATTTGAGTGCCCCCTGATATGGGCCTAGGAGTTCCTCCTGCAGTTCTTGATTCAGATGTGGAGTCCATATCTGCATTGTTTTATGGTGCGGGGTGAGCAGTTGGCCTTCACTATTGTGAAGGATGTATATTTCTTAACGGGGCTCCCTTTTCAAGGAAATCCCTTACCAACGGAGCCCGTAGTACTTGGGGATGGGCAGTTGGGTTTCCTAGGCCAGAGGTACAGTACGAGGGAGAAATTTATGTCAAGATCCATGGTGAGTATTAGGGCGATGGATGCCTTGGTTCATCATTATGTGGCAACGATGGGTGTGAGGGTATATGGGTCCCTTGCAACTCAGTGGATCAGTGGTGGTCAGCTAAGGATTATGGAGAGGGCGCTGGTAGGAGAGCATTTTGCCTGGGGCTTGATGCTGCATGCCAAGATGGTAGGGCAGATAAATAGGTGTTGAGCTGTGGACTCAGGGGAGTTTTCCTTTGGGTCGATCTTGGTGGCATGGTTTCTGGAGAGGGTGCCTATGTTGTGCTTGAGAGTGTTATTGGGTGCATCTGGTGTGCAAGAGCTGTGATTGCGGTGATGGTCGACGATTTTGATTCACCATGGGGGTGGGGAGGGTGGCCATTATTCCATGGCCGAGGCAGCACATGTGTGGCGTAAGATGCCATAGATTATACTGCGGTACCCATACTTTGGGGTGGAATTCCGGTATGATCCGGAGATGGTGCTACCTCCAAAAGAGGTGTTCGACCACAGAGGTATGGTGTGATATTGTTATTTTGTAGATAGTATAGCATGTATATTTTATGTATGGGTGGATGCTGATGCTATCATTTGTTTGTTGTATGTGAAGATGTGGGGCGTCACGAGCATGATGTGGAGTTGGTTAGGCACTAGGGGCCGGTGAGACCTCCGCGGGGAGAGCCGCGGGTAGGAGAGAGATGACGATGGCAGGATGCTGGGGCGAGGCCTGTTGACGATGAGATATCGGCTAGGAGACACCATTTTGAGGACCCTGGTGCAGGGCCATCACATGCTCCTCCGGACGAGGCTGGGGGAGATTTTGAGGATATTTGTTGCTGCTTGGAGGTGGTGCTACAGGGAGTGCCCGAGGGCATGTGGTCGTGGATCCAGGATGAGGGCATTCTAGAGAAGTGTGTGGGGGTTCTGTTGGTATGTCAGATCGTGGTCCGGAGAGCAGCAATAGCAGGTGCTGCCATGACCGGGCGACTACCTCCAAGTCCGTAGGGACCAATAGTGGATGGGGCACCACCTCCTGAGGGAGGTCCAGGTGGTGGTGCTCTAGAGGCACCATGAGTGTCTCTGTATGTATTTATATGTTTTGTGGTATTTATATAGGTCTGTGAGCTTATTGGGTGTAGTAGCACCAATTTTGTATCTATAGGGGCGAGGTGGTTCACCGGCCTATAGATGTTTGTATATGTACGATATATATTTTTTTGTGAACATGTGGATAACACATTTGACCGATATATATATGGATATACATTTTGGGATCTTGGTGCTGTTTACATGTGTTTTGTGTTTTGGTTGATGATGTCTATATGTTGTGATAGATTATTGATGTTTGATGTATGCGTACTGGTAACTTGATGTGATAAATGCCAATCTAATACTAGGTTAACCATGTTATTTGCCATTTGATTAAATTGTCTTGGAATATGTGTGAATGTAATGGAATCAAAATGTCGAGATAAAAGTCTAACTTGTAGGTATTTGTGGAAGAGGCAAGGATCGCGAACGCGGTACACATTATTGAGCTGGAGGATGACTAGTTGGGAATCAAGTAAAACGCTAAGGTGACAGACATGGTGATGGCTGGCCTCAGGGAGGAGACCAATGACGTTGGTGTATTCTTCTTGATTGTTGGTGGCTAAGCCTAAACATATGCCATTGGAGTGGAGCAGTTAATGTGAGGGTGAATAGAGGGCCCAAGCAGCCGAAGCGAGATTCTGTGTCCAACGACTAGCTTCGTTGACGTAACTGATGTGGTAGGCCGATGGGGGTGGAATCTATCAATAAAATGAGTGATAGATTAGATGTGAGGTATGGATGAAATAAGATTAAAAACTCTAAAAAAAACGTACAAAAAGAAAAAGCCTAGTGTATAATGGTTATGCTCAGGCGTAAAATTTCTTTAGGTACAACCAGTTGATGGGTTCTTTGAGAGGCTAGCCTTTGGGGGAGGCTAGAACGTATGCACCTATAGTAAGAAAATGTTGGATGATATAAGGTCCATGCCATAGTGACTCAAATTTTCCATGGTCGAGGATATCGTGAGCGATATCGTAAGAGAGGATGAGGTCACCTTCGTTGAATGAGCGAAGGTTGACATGGCGATCAAAGGTGGCCTTTCATCATTTTTTGGCTGCTTCATTGTTCTGTAATGAAGATCGACGATCCTCATCGAGGGACTCTAAGCTTAGCAAACACTACTCCATTGGAGTAGTGTCAGGTAATAGCTCAATAGTGGTGTGTAAGGTGGGAATTTTGCACTCGATGGGAAGAGTGGCCTCCACCCCATGGACTAGATGAAAAGGTGTGAAACCAATGGCAGTTTTTACTGCCGTGCGATAGGCCCATAGCACGGAGAATAACCTATGATCCCAATTGGTTTTATGTTTGTCAACCGTGTGCTGTAACATGGTTTTGAGGACCTTGTTGACTACTTCGACCTGGCCATTTGACTGAGGGTAATATGGGGAGGCAAACTTGTGGGAGAAGCCTAACCTGGATGAGAGTTCGACGAAAATCTCATTCTCAAAATGTTTCCCGTGATCAGAGACTAGTTGTAGTGGTACTCCAAAGTGGGAAATGACGTGGTTAAAGAAAAAATGGGCCACAGTCTCGGCGGTATTGTTGAAGGTAGGCATGGCTTCAGCCCACCTGGTGAAGTAATCGACTGCCAGAATTATGTATTTGTGTCCATTTTTGGATGGAGGGTTGCAAGTCATGAAGTCTATGCCTCATTTTAAAAAGGGGTCGGCAGTGATGATTGGGTGTAGAAGAGTAGGTGGTGCTGGTGCTTTGTTCGCGTAAAGCTGACATTTGTCACATCACTTCACAGTGTGAATACAATCATGAAACAAGGTAGGCCAAAAGTAACCGACGTGAATGATTTTCTGGGCTGTGGACATCCCTGAGAGGTGGCCCCCGCAAGCGCCACTATGACAGTCATTCAAGACTCGATCGACCTCGTTGATAGTTAAGCATCAAGGGAGTACAATGTAGACCCCTCACCGATATAAAACATCACTAATGAGTAATTAATGTGGGGCTTGGTGATGAATCCATTGATGATCGTCTCTGGAGATGTGGTTTCTGAATTTTTGTGTTCGGAGGTAGTGAGGAGATCACCATACCAAGGGTCATCCAAGGGGATGTAAAAGAGATGTTCGTCGGGGAAGTTGGTATTGATGGGGGAACTGGTAGTATCTAAGGGAAACTCTGTGATGATTTCATCGAGGATAAGGGATTTCTTTCTCTTGAGTGTTGAGAATTCGAGGTCATACTCTTGAAGGATGACAATCCATTGGGAAAATTTATCGTTAATTTGCCAACGACTGATCAAGTATTGCATGGGGTTGGAATCTGCTATGAATTTGGTAGTTTAAAGTAAAATGTAATGGCACAACTTTTGGACTGCGAGGACAATTGCAAGGGCTAGCTTCTCTTCATGATTATATTTCAAGGGTGTCCCTGAAAAGGTTTTTACTAATGCATTAAATGACATGCTCACGATCTTCATCCCCTATTTGGATGAGAACTCCTACTACTGAAATGACTGAGGCTGATATGTAGAGGATATAGTCACGGTTATAGTAAGGTGGACTAATCAACAGGGCATTAGAGAGAGCTGCTTTAAGATCATCAAAAGTGGTTTGAGCATGTTCATCCCATTAGAATGGGATGTCATGATGGAGTAACCGAAGGAAGTCATGTGCACGAGTAGCGTAATATGGAACAAAGCACCGTAAAAAGTTAGCCTTGCCTTGTAGGCTCTATAGTTGTGGTAAATTTCGAGGGGGTGGAATTTCTGTGATGGCTTGGAATTTGAGGGGGTCCACAGTAATGCCACATTGGGACATGATGAACCCAAGGAGGCACCTAACAATGACGTGGAATACACATTTGAGGGGATTCAAGAGGATGTTGTACTGGCGAAACCTTTGGAAGGCGATTCGTAAATCATTGAGATGCTGAGTGTGTTTCTTGGATCGAGCTGTGAGGTCATCCAAGTCTACAAGAATGATATGAGCCAGATCATGAAAGATGTATGTCATGGCCCATTGGAAAGTGGCGCTGATATTATTGAGTCCAAATGACATGACACGATACACAAAGGTGCCCCAAGGGGTAGTGAATGCGGTTTTGTACTGATCAACTGGGTGAATTTGGATTTGGTTGTAGCCAGAGAAATCATCCATGAAGGACAAAGCCTCGTGACCCACACAATCATTGATAATTTGGTCGATGAAGGGCGTTAAGAAATTGTCTTTTGGACAAGCGTGATTGATGTCGCGAAAGTCCATACAGGCACGGATAGTGCCCTGTTTTTTGTTGACAGGGATGGGGTGAGACCCATGACGTATATACGATGGGGTAGATGAACCCTGCAGTGCGTAATTTGTCAATCTCAGCTTTGATGGCCACTGCTTTGGATGGGTGTAGTGGTCGTTGTTTTTTACGGACGTGTGTGATATCAGGCTAGGTGTCTATGTGATGTTCGAAAATAGAGGGATCAAGGCCGGGCATCTCTATGTACGACTAGGAAAAAATGTCCGGGTATTCTTGGAAGAGGGATTTGTAGGTGGCGATTTCATCAGGATAGCACAGAGCACCAGTGGTGATTTCCTCTATAATTCTGGATTTGATGGAAATATCTATTTTGATGGTTGGGGAAATATTGGCCATATTGCCTTCCTCGAAAGCATCAGGGGCAGGGATAGGGTTATTGAACGAATCTATATGCCCTGATGGGAGAAAATATTTGGTTTCGATTGCGTATATGGGTTGTTGGTTAGGAGGCGTGAAGGCTTCTTGTGAAAGAAAGAGCGCTCTGTGGTTGAGCTCATCCCATGGGCAATCAGGGGTAGTTAACTCCTCGAGGATATCTTCATTGCAGTGAAACTGTCGTGAATATAGGGCATCGAGAGGAGTGACATTAGTGACTGTCATTGTGTCATTGTCTCCTATTGATAAAGAATTAGGGGGATTGATGCAAGGGGATTGTGATGGTTTGCTCGACATAAACCAAATATCAATATATTGTGGGTTAAAAATGATAGTCAGGCATAAAATTTCCATAGGAAAATGAACTGGAGAATTGGGGGTAAATCCTCATATAAATCATCTAAGAACCATGGAGGAGTAGGGAGTGATCCATTCTTAGGAGAAGTAATATGAAGAACCTCTGGTGATGGAGTAGGGTTAATCACCGATTCTGCAGGGGTGGGTAGGATTTTGAATCAGGGCCATTTGTCATTGTCCGTATTCAATGATCATAGGACTTTGGTATGTGAAATGATCTAATGATTTGCAGAGAGAGAAAGGGCACCTCATACATTCGTTGACTGAAGTCGTGACATAATGGATGTTCGTGACATTGGTTGAGGATGATGCAGATGGATTGGGTTCTTGTTGAAAGCTCTGGCATACTGCTGCTATCGTCTGTTGGAATTGGGGTAGCGCTAGGCAATGGTGTGTATAATGGCCATATTATGAACAGATGGCACATGTGAATTTGGTTCGCAGTCCTTTGCTATTGGTGTTCTGGGAGATAGTGGCAATACTGGAGGAAGCGACAAGTGGTAGAGGTGCTCGAGGGATTTGAATGAGATTACATAACTTGAGGAGAGATGGGCACTTGTTGGTGGGGTTTTTGTCTTTCTCACATATCATGCAAGGAGGTTGGACACATGGGGGAAGTGGAGCAGTGGGATCCTTCTTTTTTCGTCTGCCCTTAGCTATAGCAGGGGTGCTAATGAGTGGGGGTGTGGGTGAGATGGTGGGGGTAAGTATGGGAATTTGCATCGGGATTTCTTCAGTTTGGGAAGGGAGGGATGGTTAAGGGACCATCTCGGGTGGATGGAGATACCATATTGGAATTTCTAAGACCATGTTAGAAAGGGTGAGCGTTGCGGCTACCTGGAAATATTGTACACCTAAGGGGGGGAAAGAAAGGGATTTGGGTAATGGCTTGGGGGACTATTTCCAAAACTGGGATATGGCCCTGGGGGAGGGGAAAATCAAGAATGGGTAGAGCTGAACAAGTTCCAAGAGATTCCCGAGGGAGGTATTCTGCGACTAATGGGACGTCAGGGGAAAAAGAGGCCTCGATGAGAGGGAGAATATCTTTAGTTTCATTGGATGAGACAACACATACTTGATTGAAAGGATGAATGAGTGGTGGTGTTCCATGGTACGTCCCAAGCAAGGATGGGTCTTTGAAATTTTCGGGGCCCATCTCAATGAGTGGGTATATATCGGGATTAGTGTGGATGAATGGGAGGATATTATCGATGTTGACAGAAGGGTTAGTCTCATAATGTGAAACTTGATCGATGGTAATGATCTTCCCATTATGGGGGAACATCATGGTTCGAAATACAGAAGAAGCAACTACCTTCATAGCATACATGTAACTACAATTAAACAAGATATTGTAATCGAGTGGGGCATCGATAACCTCAATATCAATGAGAATGGTTTTTCCCCCGAGTTCTACAGGGACATTTTGGAAGAGACCTTTGGGAGAAGATGGTCATCCATCATAAGCTCTTAAGGTAATGGTAGATGGTATGAGTTTGGGGGAACCAAGTTTTTTCCATACAGATTTGGACATGATACATGTGGATTCACCTTCATCAATGATGCATCGATGAATAGTAATGTTCCGTATTTTCACGGGGATTTGAAAAGTGTTAAGAGTGGGGAGGGGAGGTTCTCCACTATCGAGATCAAATGTGATGAGTTGGGTATCAACAGGGTTGACTGCCCCCAGGGTGGAAAGTAATGACTTCTTCTAAGTGGGAAAAGTTTGAAGGACTTCTAAGACTGACATGGTAGTCAAATATTGTGCCAAGTCATCAACCAAACTGTAATTATGAGCCGCTCTAGCTTGAGGGTTGTGGACATTCCTGTGCAATAGGATGCAAGGAATACGAAGGGGTATTTCCATATTAGGGTGAGGAATCATTAAGGGGGGTCCAATTGTGACTAGGGTTACTTCTGAGGTGGTGGGAGCAGACTCGGGGGGTGTGCTATATTGACAACTGTGCGTTTGTAGAAGGACTTCTTCCTCACTAGTGAGGAGGATAGTGCGATCGACAGGATTTCCCGTATTGGGATACTGTCCCAACTGTGGTGGGGTAGGCTGCATGTCTTTTTGGGTATTTATCACCCCTTTGTGTGGAATGGGGTTTTGTAGCATGACTGGGGGTGGTTGTTGCACATATTGTTGTGGGGCCTTGGCGTAGACCCACGATCCTCAGACTAAGATCCGCACATGATCGATCTCCACAACTGTACTAAGCTAGAATAGCTCAGTGGGTTCTTGTTGGAACACAAACGATCCACATGTCCTTTGGAAACCCCACCTGTGCGAACAAGCACAAGGTGCGAGCTTTACCTCCTCCAAGCGACCACGTCGCTATGACCTCGAGCCAAGCCAAATAGGCACCTTTTGCATTTCGTGACTTCAAGGTTTTCAATGCAAAGTGCCCCGACTCCTTGTCCTCAGAATTTCCAAAATGCCAAACCTCGAAAGGGGTTTAACGGCTCCTTGTCTCCTCCCTTAAACCTTCTCCATGTGACCCGGTCCTATGACCTGGTGCTATTCCTCCGAATGATTTCGGGGTTTTGTGATATCGTGAGTTGGTACTCTCTGTCTCACGACTCCTTCACTCTTGAATTCTCATTTTCCGAAATGCCGAAAAGGGCTTAAAGGCTCTGGCTCCTCCCTTAGCCTCCATCCACGTGACCACCACTCTGTGACCATGCGCTTAACGTCAAAGAGCTACCGGCTTTCACGATTTAGGGAATCACAATGCAAGTGTTCCTCCTTTCCCTTTCAAATCCCTGGTCCATGAAATGTCAAAATCTCTCTATTGAGAGATCAATGACGAAAGACACTCAAAGCAAGAGACTAATCCGTCAAAACCAAAAAAAGAAAAGATGGCTAAAAGCAACTCAAAGAATGTCAAGTAGACTGTAAACAGATCAATATAGGCTCCAAAAGTTCAATCCAGTTGATCAAAGAAAAACTGGGCATCAAAAATACAGGAAGACCTAATCCAAAACTTTTACAAATGAGTTCACAGCCTGGTAGTGGGGTACAGTGTGAGAATTAGGGATTCTCGCAATCTAGATACAGGCAGGGTGCGAGAAGGTTGCACTAAACTTAATAGTAGGGTGCGAACATTAATGATTCTTGTAGGCCATAGAGAGGTATAGTGTGAGAAGGTTTGTAATCAAGAAAAAATTGGAAAAAGGAAAAAAATTGAGTGAACTTTCAAATCCAGAGAGTCTGGATGGATCTCCCACAGACTTAGAGACCATAAATCAAGCAATCAAAGAAAGGGAAACTAGACTAACTAGGAAACAATCTGTTCCCCAGTGGAGTCTCCAATTTTGTTATTGGATAAATCGGTAGCTGCAGACACTAACTGATCTCCCTAGATCTAGAACAAAACACACCAGAACATGACACTTTCCTTAAGTTTTAAATATTGTATTTACTAACTAAAGAGGTATATGTGACATACCATTTAAACGTCGCTTCCTCTCGCCATCACCATCCTAGCTCCGTTCCAATGCTCATACAATGATGAACTTGCAAAAGAACACAACCAACCAAAGTGATAGTAACAACATAAACTCATTATAAACATATGTATGTGATCAAGGAATCATACAATAAAACACAACAAGCTTTATAGGAAAAAATCATATTACTGTATCATATTAAATGTGAAAGAGAGATTACAACCATGGCCTTGATGTCATAATGTCCCTTCCAACTGTCCTTCATTCCCCACACACTTCTTGCTCCAAGGATTCTGAGACCATGGATCTGATAGCTACTCACAATCTATCTTGACAAAGAAAATCTCAAAGCCATTCTAACTAAGCTAACAATCCCAAGCCAAAAACAACTAACTTTCTCCATGAGAGCTCATCTCCTTTTATAATATGAAGAGGATAAGGTGAGGAGGTTAGGATGATCCCACTAAATCATGAAAGTGAGTAAGATCCAAACCATTTGGATGCCACCTCACCATGGAATTTTCTCCTACTAGAAGCATCGAGAAGATGCTCATTTTTCCCACGAATGAACATTCTCGCACCCTACCTATAGAGAAACCTGTGAACCTCTCACAACCCATCTATGGTGTAGCCTGCAAGAATCGGGCATTCTCACACCCTAGCCATAGTGCAGCATGCGAAAATCATCTTTAATAGGGTTTTTACAAAGGGAAATGCAACTTCTTTTCTCAGGAAAAGTTCTTCTCCCTTCTTTCTTCAGGAACTCAGGCCACTGACCCCTCTGAAGGCTACAAATAGGTTGATGCAGGAGCATCGTAAGTGGCCATCCAAGCAAGCATAAGGCAGAAGACAACTGGAGAAGTGAAACACACATTTTACAAATTTTGAAATGTTTTTGAAAAATTAATGAAGCGGATATTAATGTGATAGTTGGGGAAAATGTACTTACATTTATATCTTAGTTATTGTAAACAAATCTTGAGCATTTCTCTCATCTGTAGTATGTAAAAGCATTTATATGTAATTAATGAAAGTAGGTAGATTTGGATTCATAGATTAGACAACTTAGAGAGTAGGAGGGAAAACGGATATAGACACCCTCACCCTTGTATTATTGTATCATTAACACAGAAAAAAAAGAGAAGGGAGCTGTAGCAGAGAGTTGTAGAGAAGAACCCATGTACATGAGTATTTGAGTTAATATATGAAGCTTTGACTCAGATTTCATGGTGTTATGATGTTTGCTGTTTACATATGTTGAATGGTATGCTTACAATTGTTTTTATTCTCTTTGTTATTCCTTTGTTGTTATTATGTGTTGAATGTATGATTTCATGTTGAATGATTGAAGTCTGAGAGAGAAGAATGAGTTCCAATTGTTTCTCATATTGAGAGAGTTCTTGCAAGGAGTGCAGTGAAACGTCCGCAAGGTGTGAGTTGACAAGAGTCTGAGTTTTATCTCAGAAATCTTAGGAGAGATACCGTTGTTCTCATACCAGCAGAAGTGCAGGTGAAGCACAGATCCGTGCAAGGTGTGCGCATTCTAGTTGAAGCCTTCGAATTTATCAACCAAGGTTGAAGAGTGAAGGACTACTGTTGCAGAGAGTGCACAGAGTCGAAGAATCAAATACATAGAAGAATTTGAAAGATTTTTGCAAAGAGTGAGTGAAAGAGTCCTTTCGAGACTTGAGGTTGCAATAGAAATCTCAAGAGGATCAATGCGCTTGAAGTATTCAAAGGAAGATGGGGAGCTGAATCATCGTGTAGAATTTAAGTTCAGTGGAAGGACGCCAAGTCAGTTTGGCCAGAGATTCATTGAGGAGTGAATCGGATAGTCGAAATTCTCTGTGGAGAACTCGCGAAGTCGCGAGGACCGTAGGACCCAGAGGAGTTGCAGGGTTGATAAGGGTTGGATGAACCCATTACATTGGTTTCAATATTCAACGTCGACTATTGATCGTGATCGTCGAGTCGTCAAGATCATTTCGGAAAACCAGGGTTTGTAAGTCTGGAGTGCAAGCCAAATCCCTTGGTCACTCGAACTTCTGAATCAAAAAATGGATTATCATGTGTGAAGGCGAGACGTAGAATTTTTGGTGCTTCGGAATTTTGGAGTTCGACAATTCGGGGGTCCCGACGACAAGGAGTCAGGGCATAGTGTAGAAAAAGTCCTGAAGTTGCAAGTCACGATAGGATTTTGGCATGAATTTCAGAATTTCAGCACTTTGGGTGTTGGAAAGCAGAGGAGCCAGCGTTTTGGGATCACGAGTTTTGAACTCCCGGTACCCGAAAGCCCGAAATAATGCAGTTTGTCGGATCGAACGAAGGCTTATAGCTGTTGATCCTGTGGAAGGAACCATTTTGGAGTTCGGGGTTTTGAAGTGGGAGAGGAACGATTGTCAGAGGTTCGTTCAAGTCTCGAAAGCCGAAAATATCGAGTTGACAGATGGAAATAATCCATCCCAGAGACAGAGTATAGCAGAGAAGACAGGTGGTGTACTTGTTGGGAGGTGGAGTCAAACTTTGTTGACTGTTTCAGGGTTTTGGAGGTTGGAGAGTCGGAAGACTTGTATCCAGATTCGCGAAGTTGCGAAGTCCGAGACTCTGAATCGACGAAAAGTCCTAGTCATACTTGTTGGGAAAACCAGTCGCGTGAACGCATCGGGGTTCGGAATTTCGGTAGTTTCGAAGAAAAGAGTTGGGTTCTTTGCTCCAGAATTCCCGAAGTCATGAAATGTGACACAACTGTGGAGGAGGATGCGGCCAAGGATTTTGAAAATTTGGCATTTCGGGTTTCGGAGGGTTGAAGAGTCAGAAACTCGACAATAGGATTCGCAAAATCACAAAATCCGAAATCCCGAAAGGAAAAGAAAAGCCCCGATCACATATTGTTGGTCAGGAAATTTGGGTTGATGCCTTGTGTTTGATCACACGGGCATACCTATAAGGACCTGTGGAAAACATTGTTGTGTGTGTGGGGGATTCCCTGTTGAGGAATCGAAGAGTCAATTTGGCTCAGGGGTAGATTTAGAACGATCCTGCAAAGATCTCTGCCTGAGGGTTGGGGTTCTGCGTCAATTTGGTATCAGAGCACAGAACAAGTTCTTTGCTTTTTGTAGAAGAGAGAATAGTGAAACATTTTATAGCCATGGTGCTGAGAAGAAGAGACAGGCCAATGCCAATTCCTGATCCAGCAAGAGAAAGAGAAATGCGTGAGTTACGTGCCAGGCTTGATGCCATGGAGACAACACAGAGACACACAGTTGACACTAGGGATATTAGCGAGGCTAACAGTGAAAATGAAGATGGAAATGAAGGAGAAGAAGTTGTGGTCGAAGATGTTGTAGATGAACACCTGTTCAGGGCTATTGCAAGGATATGTGCCAGAGCAAAAATGGAAATTCCAGTGTATGAGGGAAACCTAGATGTTAAAGAGATTCTAGACTAGATTAGAGCTCTGGATAAATACTTTGACTATGAGGATGTCAAGGAAGACAAGAAAGTCAAACATGCTATTACTAGACTTAAAGGGCATGCAACACTATGGTGGGATGAATTGCAGGCTGACAGACACTGCAAAGGCAAGCAGAAAATCAAAAGCTGGGATAGAATGGTTGAAAATATGAAAGCCAAATTTATACCCAGGGATTATCAAATCACTTTATTTTGGAGGATGTAGAATTTTAGACAGAAGCTGATGTCAGTGAAAGAATACACTGAAGAATCTACAAGATAAACATCAGAGCAGGTCATCGGGAAAGCGATGATGAAAAAGTTGCCAAGTACATGAATGGTCCGCGATATGACATTCGATATGAGATGAGCATGATGACCATTCAAACTGTGGAAGATTCTTATCAGATAAATCTGAAAGCTGAAGAGAAGCTGAGCCAGAAACAAGGTCAAAGAGGTCGATGTAGAAGTCAAGCCAGAGGAAAAAAAATTTCCTAAGACATAACTCAAAAATATAAGGAAGAGGGGAAGAAACCTCAAACTCAACATGAGAGAGGAGGAAGCTCACAGAGAGGGCAGTATGTTGATAGAAATACTTTTCTTTGAGCCAAAGGAAGAGGAAGAGGCAGAGGCAGTGAAGTGAAATTATTTGTCTGTGGAAAGATCGGACATAAATCCTATGAGTGTCCAGATAAGAAGAAACATGGTGGTGAAACTCACATTGCCGAAGCTCAAGGACGAAATGTTGAGGTAGAAGACGCTAAGGGTGGAAGATCCTTGATGAGAAGGAAAGTTCTCTTAAAGCCAGAGAAGGAGGCAGAGAATCAAGCCTAAAGAAACATTCTGTTTCAGACTGCTTGCAAAACTAAAGACAGAGTATGCAAAGTCATAGTGGATAGCGGTAGCACAAACAAGCTCATATCTATAGAGATGGTAGAAAATATGGAGCTGGAGACTATTGTACATCCAAGCCCATACAGAGTTTCATGGCTACAAAAGGGACATCCGGTAAATGTCACTAAACAATGTTTAGTTGAATTTAAAATAGGAGGATATAAGGATGAAATATTATGTGATGTCATTCCCATGGATGTTTGTCATTTATTGTTGGGTAGACCGTGGCAATATGACATAAACGTAGCTCATGATGGGAGAAAGAACACATACACCCTGGAGAAAAATGGGAGGACTCACATGTTGTTGCTGATTAAGGATAAAGAGGTGAAAACAGAGATAAGCAACACTGTACTTCTCATGAGTGGGAAGGAAATTCTTAATGAGGTTAAGAAGAAGGAAGACACACAATATATTATGGTCAGGAAGCCTAATTTTTTTTTGACCAGTACGAGGATAGATGATTTACCAGAAGAAATCCAGGAATTGATGGGAGAATTTGTTGATATAGTAGTGGATGAACTACCTTTTTCGTTGCCACCTATTAGAAGTATAAGCCATCATATCAATCTTATACCTGGAGCCAGTTTACCAAACAAAGCTGCGTACAGGTTGACACCGCAGGAAAATGAAGAAGTCAAGAGACAGGTCCAGGACTTAATGGACAAAGGATTGATTCGAGAGAGCTTGAGTCCATGCGTTGTTCCAATAGTGCTCAACCCAAAGAAAGATGGAGGTTGGAGAATGTGTACAGGCTCAAGGGCAATCAATAAGATTACCATTAGATATAGATTTCCATTGCCAAGGATGGATGACTTGATGGATTGCTTGAGTGGAGCAAGATTTTTTTCAAAAATTGATTTGAAAAGCGGGTATCATCAGATTCGAATGAGAGAAGGTGATGAATGGAAGACAACATTCAAGACGAATGAGGGGCTGTATGAATGGCTTGTCATGCCATTTGGCTTAACAAATGCACCCAGTACTTTCACGAGGTTGATGAATGAAGTCCTGAAGGATTTCATAGGGAAATTCGTCATTGTATATCTTGATGATATATTAATCTTCAGCAAGACAAAAGCAGGACACTTGAAGCATTTAGCTGCAGTAATGAGAATATTACAGCAAGAGAAATTGCTGATAAATATGAAGAAATCATCATTTATGAGGACATAACTCATTTATTTGGGTTTTGTTATCTCTGTAAATGAGATGAAGATGAATCCAAAAAAGGTAGATGCAATTAAGAATTGGCCATCGCCGAAGAGTGTGTTTGAAGTACAAAGCTTCCATGATTTGGCAAGTTTCTACAAGAAATTCATCTGAAACTTCAATGGAATTGGTGCACCAATGATGGATACGGTGAAGAAAAGACACAAGTCTTTTCACTGGACAGAAGAAGCAGAGAAAAGTTTCAATCTGCTGAAGAAGAAGATCATGGAACAACCAATTTTGGTTTTGCCAGAATTTAGCAAGACATTCCAGGTCAAGTGTGATGCGAGTGGATTTGAAATGTGGTTGGTATTGAGCCAAGAAGACAGGCCGATCGCATATTTCAGTGAAAAAATGAATGAAGCGAAGATCAAATACTTAACATATGACAAAGAATTTTATGCAGTCATACAAGCACTGAAGAAATGGAGACATTATTTGGTTCCTAAAGAGTTTGTTTTGTACAGTGATAATCATGCTTTACAATTCATAAATCAATAGGAGAAGTTGAACCAAAAGCATGCTAAATGGGTTGAATACATGCAGAATTTTACTTTTGTGACTAAGCATATTTCTGGAACTGCTAACAAAGTTGTTGATGCTTTGAGCAAGAAATGTTTGTTGATGCAAGAATTCAGAGTCGAGACTTTAGGTTTTGATAACCTCAAAGAAATGTATAGGGATGATTCAGATTTCAAGGAGGCATACGAGGCATCTAAGAATCCAATTCACAGGGACAGAAGCCAATGGACTGAATATATGATTCAGGATGGGTTATTATTCTGGGGAAATCAACTATGTATTCCAAAATGCTCCATGAGGGAGAACCTGTTGAAGGAAAAACAAAGAGGAGGATTGGTCGGACACTTCGGTCATGATAAGATGTTATCAAAGTTGAATGGCTCATATTTTTGGCTAGGGATGAGGACAGATGTTAAGATATTTGTGGATTGATGCAGGATTTGTCAGCACACAAAAGGGAAAAGGTAGAACACAGGGTTATATCAACCATTACCCATACCAGAAAGGCTGTGGGATGTAGTGAGCATTGATTTTATATTGGGATTGCCAAGAACACAAAGAAGACGTGATTTGATATTTGTGGTAGTCAACAGATTTTCCAAGATGGCACATTTCATACCATGCCATAAAACCAATGACACAACTCATATTGCGAACCTGTTTTTCAAGGAAGTCATCAGACTTCACGGCTTGCCAAGGAGTATTGTGTCTGATTGATATACCAAGTTCATTGGACATTTCTGGAGAACTTTGTGGAAGAATATGGGGACAAGTTTGTCTTTTAGTTCAGCATATCATCCTCAAACGGATGGGCAGACAAAAGTCGTGAACATAAGCTTGGGAGACTTGTTGAGGAGCTTAGTGACTGAACACCACAGTTAGTGGGATCACATTCTACCATAGGTGGAATTCGCTTACAATGTTTCACTTAACAAAAGCACAGGGCAAAGTCCATTCCAAATTGTATATGGAATGTAACCAAGAGGAGTTTCTGAATTGAAAGATTTAGAGAAAGCTGAATTCATGAGTGCTAGTGTAGAGGACTTTGCAGAAAGAATGAAGGAGCTTCACAGCTGAGTTAAGGAGCGATTGCAGAGTTCAAGTCAAGAATACAAGTGGAGAGCAGATCAACACAGGCGAGAACTTCAATTTGAAGTTGGTGATCTGATTCTTGTGCATCTAAGGAAGGAAATGTTCCCAAGGGGAACATATAACAAACTGAAGATGAAAAAGATTGGACCGTGCAAGGTCATAAAGAAATTTGGGGCAAACACATATGAGATTGAATTACCCGATGGGATCAGAATCTCACCAATATTCAATGTTGTGGATTTGTACCCTTACGGAGCTGAAGCAGAAGAGAAGAAACAAAAAGAGATTCAATGGACAAAACAAATGCCTGTAGATGAAAAGCCATAGATGGAAAGCATAATTGACAAGAGGATTAGCAAAAAGACCAAGAGAAAAGAGTATTTCGAATACTTGGTCAAATGGAAGGGACATCCAGTTGAAGATGCTAGTTGGGAAGATGAAGAAGAAATTCATAAGCATGGACAGACCGTGCAAGAGCTCATGAACAAGAGTTCATGAAAATTTTCAAGCAAGGGAGTATGATGTAGGAGCATCGTAAGAAACCATCCAAGCAAGCATAAGGTAGAAGAAAGTTGGAGAAGCGCATCACACATTTTACACATTTTGAAATGTTTTTGAAAAATTAATGAAGCGGATATTAATGTGATAGCTGGGGAAAGCGTACTTACATTTATATCTTAGATATTGTAAACAAATCTTGAGCATTGCTCTCATCTGTAGTATGTAAAAGCATTTATACGTAATTAATGAAAGTAGGTAGATTTGGATTCATAGATTAGACAGTTTAGAGAGTAGGAGGGAAAAAGGATATAGACACCCTCACCCTTGTATTATTGTATCATTAACACAGGAAAAAAAAGAAGGGAGGTGTAGCAGAGAGTTGTAGAGAAGAATCCATGTACAAGAGTATTTGAGTTAATATATGAAGCTTTGACTCATATTTCATGGTGTTATGATGTTTGTTGTTTACATATGCTGAATGGTATGCTTGCAGTTGTTTTTATTCTCTCTGTTATGCCTTTGTTGTTATTCTGTGTTGAATGTATGATTTCATGTTGAATGTATGAAGTCTGAGAGAGAAGAATGAGTTCCAATTGTTTCTCATGATGAGAGATTTCGTGCAAGGAGTGCAGTGAAACGTCTACAAGGTGTGCGTTGACAAGAGTCTGAGTTTTATCTCAGAAAGCTCAAGAGAGATACCGTTGTTCTCATACCAGCAGAAGTGCAGGTGAAGCACAGAGTTGTGCAAGGTGTGCACAGGCTAGTTGAAGCCTTAGAATTTATCAACCAAGGTTGAAGAGTGAAGGACTGCTGTTGCAGAGAGTGCACAGAGTCGAAGAATCAAATACAAAGAAACATTTGAAAGATTGCCGCAAAGAGTGCGTGCATGAGTCCTTTCGAGACTTGAGGTTGCAATAGAAAGATCAAGAGGATTAGTGCCTTTGAAGTATTCAAAGGAAGACAGGGAGTTGAATCATTGCACATAATTTAAGTTTAGTGGAAGGACGCCAAGTCAGTTTGGCCAGAGATTCATTGAGGAGTGAATCGGACCTCCGAAATTCTCCGTGGAGAACTCGCGAAGTCGTGAGGATCGTATGAGCTAGAGGAGTTGCAGGGTGGATAAGGGTTGGACGAACCCATTACATTGGTTTCAAGATTCAACGTCGACCGTTGATCGTGACCGTCGAGCCGTCAAGATCATTTCGACAAATCAAGGTTTGTAAGTCCAGAGTTCAAGCCAAATCCCTTGGTCACTCGAGCTTCCAAATCACAAAATGGATTATCGTGTGTGAAGGCAAGCCGTAGAATTTTTGGCGCTTTGAAATTTTGGAGTTCGGCAATTTGGGGGTCCTGATGACAAGGAGTCGGGGCATAGTGTAGAAAAAGTCCGAAAGTCGCAAGTCGCGATAGGATTTTGGCGCGAATTTTGGGATTTCGGCACTTCGGATATCGAAAAGCAGAGGAGGCAGCATTTTGGGATCAAGAGTTTTGAACTCCCGGTACCCGGAAGCCCGAAATAACACAGGTTGTCGGATCGAACGAAGGCTTATAGTCATTGATCCCGTGGAAGGCACCATTTCGGAGTTCAGGGTTTTGAAGTGGGAGAGGAACGCTTGTCAGAGGTTCGTTCAAGTCTGAAAATCCAGAAAGCTCGAGTGGACAGGTGGCAATAATCCATCTCAGAGATAGAGTACAGAGGAGAAGACAGGTGGTGTACTCGTCCCTAGGCGGAGTCAAACTTCATTGACTATTTCAGGGTTTCGGAGGTTGGAGAGCCAGAAAACTTGTATCCAGATTTGCGAAGTCGCGAAGTCCGAAACTCTGAATCGACGAAAATTCCCGGTCATACTTGTTGGGAAAACCAGTCGCATGAACACATCGGGGTTCGACATTTCGGTAGTTTCGAAGACAAGAGTCAGGGTTCTTTGCTCCAGAATTTCTGAAGTCACAAAATGCAACACAATTGTGGAGGAGGATGCGACCAAGGATTTTGGAAATTCAAAATTTCAGGTTTCAGAGGGTTGAAGAGTCAGAAACTCGACAACAGGATTCGCGAAATCACAAAATCCGAAATCCTGAAAGGAAAAGAAAAGCCCCGATCACATATTGTTGGTCAGGAGATTTGGGTTGATGCCTTGTGTTTGATCACGCAGGCATACCTATAAGGACTTGTGGAAAACACTATTGTGTGTGTGTGGGATTCCCTGTTGAGGAATCGAAGAGTCAATTTGGCGTAGGGGCAGATTTAGAATGATCCTGCACGGATCTCAGCCTGAGGGTCGGGGGTCTGCTTCATAGGTTTACACCATTAACGGTCATAGGGATGACGAAAATAATGTGTAACAAAGAGCCCCCCAAGGTTTGAAGTTAGAGCAGAGTGATAGCTAAAATACTTTGTCGAGTGTGTGTAGGGAACAAGAAACATTCGGTCTTAAACCTGCCAACAAACAAGGAAATACAGTACAATAATATATCATCACTGAGGTAGGCATTCCCATACTCAGAATACAAATAACTCAAAGCATAAATGCCGACATGCAAAGATCCGTGTCATGTAAGACAAGGTCATGGCCACCAAACATACACTGTGGATCCATGCCGTTATAAATAAAATCTTAACATAGCCACCAAAAATACACTGTGGATCTATGTGTTAAAGATTCAAATTTGAACATAGCCACCAGACATATAATGTGGATCTATGCAACAGTAAAAACTGAATATACTCCAACGCAACCTAAATCTGTCAGAAAAGATCTGGGGTCTTCATCTCCACCACTCTATAGTACAAATCTAACCATGTGAATACATGTGTCAATGTCGAACATGGTAGAAACCACTTGATTATGGGTCGTTAGTGAATACCATTAACAAGTGTGAGAGAAATCACCATTAATGTCAATGACTCCCAAGGTACTCTAGTACAATCCAACGAATGTGAATTAATGAGCTGAAGTCGAACACTCGATGGAATCTCCCGATCAGGGGTCGATAATGAAAACCCACTGTCGAAAGCGAGGAAACCTGCCATTGAGGCATGCAAGTTCCAAGGTACCAATTAGTTTCTAAGTCTAATTCCTGCATAATGAGTTGAAGTTGACAGGAAAATACTCGCCACAGAAGGGCCTTAATGTATCCCACATCAATGACACGAAACGGGTAACAATATTTGAAGTATATCAGAGTAACAAGTGATTCAGGACTGACTCAGGGATGGCCGATGCAATAGAAGGCTTTCCAAGTTGAACTTCTCTTTGAACATATTGACGATAGGACAACTGTCCTGAGAAATACTGACTCAACAACAATGATCATAGACCAATTTGTAATCTTGTAAGGAGTATGATCAAGAGACGAGTGGATTTTCCAACCTAGACACAAAGCGAGTGAAAGGGTGTCATGAAAGTGAGTAAGATCCAAACCATTCAGATGCCACCTCACCATGGAAGTTTCTCCTTCTAGAAGCATTGAGAAGATGCTCATTTTTCCCACATATGAGCATTCTCGCACCCTACCTATAGAGAAACTTGTGAACCTCTCACAATCCAACTATAGTGCAGCCTGTGAGAATTAGGCATTCTCGCACCCTAGCCATAATGCATCATGCAAAAATCATCTTTAATAGGGTTTTTACAAAGGGAAATGCAACTTCTTTTCTCAGGAAAAGTTCGTCTCCCTTCTTTCTTCAGGAACTCATGCCACTGACCCCTCTAAAGACTATAGATAGGTTTACATCATTAATGGTCATAGGGATGACGAAAATAAAGTGTAACACCTTTTCTGAGAACATGGAGGAAGGATAGGGGGGATTTGATTTGGGGAACTGAGCGTCCTATGGGAAGAAAAATTGAAATATCTAGGCTCTTTGAGGAAAGGATAATTTGTGGTATAACTTTGTTATGATTTCGATATTGAAAGGGGAGGCAGATTCATTTCTGGGTATCTGCATCATATGATCAATGGCCTCTGGCATGATGAGGAACATAGTTTCTCCTGATGGTGAGACTATGGCTCTCTGGTCGGGAAGGTAATGAGCCTGACATTTGAGGGAAAATTCAGGGAAAGGATGGACCTGGGGGAAAATATATAAAGGAATATTGGACTCCCAGAGCCCGATTTTGTCGCTCTGATATAAGAAAGTGTCTTTGAGCCACGAATGCAAATCCATGAAGTCAACTTCACACCTTGTGTCTGATATCAGATGATCTTTGTTGGCCAATGGGATCTTGTCGAGGTCAACAGGAGGTGGGAGGAAAGGATTTTCCTCGACTTCTTCTTTCTTGGATTTTGGCGCCATTGCTGTGAAGATTACCTGCAATTCAAACAAAATTTTAGTGGTAATGGTTGAGGCTAGATGAGGCGTTGCAGAGGTGGAGGAAAATGAATCTCTTGATACGTAGGGAATGTGAATGGAATGGGAGATGACCAAAACAAGATTGAATTTGAGTGGACGAGTATTCGTTTGGGCGAAAAGGGACAGGTCAGATGGACAAAGGGTATGTGGTCAGTCATAAATGGCCAATGGGTCATTTAGAGCATGAGAGTGCAAGATGAAGGATGTCTGAAGTGTACCTCTGGTCGACATGTGCACTGGTGATTGGAAGGCGAATGGGAAAGATATGACCTGTAATGGTTAGATGGATGTGACATGTTGACGGGGTCATGATGTGGAACTTGCAGAGGGTGGTGGTGAATTATAACATTGACAGGTGGTAAATGTCTAGAGAGGGGGAGTTTGGATGCAATGAGGTGACACCGTGTTGCAATGGGGCCCACCTAGATTTGTTTCATTCCGAAACCCCCCTTTTAGTTAAAGGCATAACAGTCTGGGGGGTCTGGGATTCCTTGATGACCGCTGATCTGGGCATGTTATTTAACATCATATTAGATCCCCCCCCCCTCTATTAAAAATAG
>JASDQU010735731.1:348681-379887 GCA_032191745.1 Picea mariana | reverse complement strand
CCCCCCACCGTTAAAGGTTGAATGATCGGGGGAGGGGGTCTGAAATATTTTTAGAGTCGTAGATCTGGGTGCTCACCGCTCAGTCGTAGATCTAGGCCCGATCTTTACTTTTCTAGGGCACGATTCAACATATGGCACAAGACTTAGAATTAATGACTTTTTATGGGTTTTGCGCATTGCTTCTTTTGCTGTTTATCACCACGGGGTTAGAAAAACACTTCATCATCCAAAATCTTGCATTTTTTTATCAATCATCATACATATTTATTGAAAGGAAGTTGTTTAACCTATGTCCTAACCTACATCATTTGCACCTTTAGCCTAGTTTAGAATGTTGGACTAAGAAAATACTCTACCTAGGGGCTATTTGACCAAGATTAGGCTATTTGGTCAAATTTATTCACTAACTAACCTATCATCTTGACTAAGATTAGACAGTTTAGTCAAGCTTATTCACTAAGATTATCAACATTAATTTAAAAGGACTTGGCCATGCTTAGACTATATGGATCAAGTCATTGTTATTGCATGGGGCTTTATTTAATTTCTTTTATGCCCTCTTTTATTCTTTTCTCATTTTCTATTATTTTTTCTTTCTTTTTTAGGATGTAGTAATCTCTACAAATCAAAAACACTGAAGGGAACAAAAATACAATCAACAGTTGATCCTATAAATTATAGGGTTATAAAAGATTCCCATGGCCTATTAGGAGTAGGAAGATGAGTGTACAGGCCTTGTTTCTTAGTGGTCGGTTTGGCAATAGCACAGGGAGTGCAGGACCTGATATACTTACTGACCTCATGTCGAAGTTTCGACTAGTAGAAATGTTTATGTAGCATCACCATTGTATTTTCGACACCGAAGTGTCCTACCACCCGACTGTCGTGGGTTTCCTAGATCAACTTCGATGGCTCACTTGATGGAACACAGATATGGCCCAAATGACACAACAACCCATCCTGCGTTTTCACCCAACATTATCGACAACTGCGTTTGCACCCAACATTTGGTAGGTGGTGGCGAAGTCAGGGCCTGTCTCATAGATTTATGGCCATCCATATGTCTCATGGCCGTAAGATTCTAGCACGGTGGTGAGTGCCACGACTGGCGGTCTACTCAGGAAATCAACGACGTGATTGGTGCTTTCTATTTTATGCTTGATGTTGAGGTGGAATTGCTGTAAGTATGTGGACCACTTTTGATGGCGGTCATTCTACAATTTTCCTTGTGTCTGCATGAACTAAAGTGGCTTATGATCAGTGTGGATGACTGTCTCCTTCCCAAGAATGTAATGTCTCCACTAGCAGCAGGCTTGCATAATGGAGTACATTTCTTTGTCGTAAGTAGGGTACTTACAGACAATATCTGACAACGTTTCACTATGATAGGCGATAGGGTGGCCGTGCTGAGTGAGAACGACGCCCATGACATAGTCTGAAGCATCTGTCTCGATCTCAAAGGGATGTTGTAGGTATGGTAGTGAAAGTAATTGGGTTGAGCACACGTGTTGCTTCAAATCATTGAACGCTTGTTGTTGGGACTGACCCCATGCAAATTTTGCCTTACCACCACCCCTGTTTATTTGGCTAAGGGCCCAAGCAATATGGGAGAATCCCAACACGGCCTGTGGTATAAATTGGCAAGGCCCAATAAGCTCTAAAGCTTAGTGAGTGTTTTTGGGGCTGGCCAATCATGAATGACTTGGATATTGGCTGGATCCACATGTACACCATGCTGATCAATGATGTAGCCCAGGTACTAGACCCAGTCCATGCCGAAGGAGAATTTTTCCAAGTTGGTGTATAGCTTGTGCTACTTCAAGGTGTGCAACACCTACTGAATATGCTGCAAGTGTTTGACCTAGGTCTTGCTATAAATTAGAATGTCATCCAGATACACCAATACAAAATTATTGGTGAATGGTCACAGGATATCATCCATCATCCTCATGAAAGTGGCTGGGGAATTTGTCAAACCAAAGGGCATGACCAACCATTCAAAAATCCCTTCCTTTGACTTGAAGGCGGTCTTCCATACATATGTTTGTTCTATCGGGACTTGGTGGTAGCCAGAATTTAGATTAATCTTACTGAAGCATTTGGCCCCCATGAGTTGATAAGGGAGGTCGTCGATTCAGGGAATCAGGTACTGGTTTCTGATTGTGATTTTATTCAGAGCCCGATAATCAATAAAGAGTCACCAGGTTCCATCTTTCTTCTGTACCAGCACGATTGGGCTCCTGTAAGGTGATGAGCTGGGGTGGATGTGCCCCTTGTGGAGAAGTTCTTAGATCTATCACTTGATCTCCTCATTCTCTAAAAAAGAGCGATGATAGACTAGCTTATTGGGCAGTGGTGCATCGAGGGTCAGATCGATGGGGTGCTTGACCTGGCAGTAAAGAGGTACCCCTGTAGGTGAGGATAAGATATCTGAGTATTCCTCCATAACCTTATCTACTTGCTTATGTTGTGTGGAGAGGTCGGTCGTAGAGACCTTGGATGTGGCTATGATATTTCACTTATTCTGAGAGTGAATCATGAAGAAGACAAACTTCCATGTATGAGAGATGACCTTCGTACATTTCTTAGCAGAGATATATGAAATCGCACTAGGTGGGACTGCCTCAGGTATCCTGTACAATTTCCTGTTCAAAGTAATAATAACACTATGAGGCCTAGACTCATATATAGGATGACGTTTCCATAAATAAGGTTGGCCCAAAATAACATCACAAACTTCGAGAGGAGAAACATTACACAATACCTTGTCTTTGAAGGGCTTGATGTCATACGACAGTTGACACTGTTGGCTGATGTGGAGATCGCTTCCTTGGCAGAGCCATCCAATGGTGTAGGGTTGTGGGTGTGGCATTGTTGCTAGGGCCAATTGCTTGATGACCTCTACTGAGATGAGGTTCTTCTGGCTACTACTAACAATGATGAAGTTCAACAAGGTGCCTTTTACCGACATCTGTGAATGGAAGAGGTGCTCTCCTTCTTCTGGCTCGTCTGGTTCACCAGGCTAGAGCTTGGTGGTAGAAATGGTGGCATTGGGTTCCACATCAATGATATGTCTTCCCCTTTCTGGTTCTGGCTCAGAGTCAGAATCTGCATCTGATTCAAATGCTTTTTCTTCAGCCACCAATGACTATTTTGAGCGGCAGTCAATAGTGTTATGCCAAGGGGGCTCTTATGGAAGTCGAACCACTTCCTAGTATCTTTCTTTGTCTTTCAGTGTCCTTCTTTGCTTGTGTCTTGGATTGGTAGTCCTGATACTATCCATCTTTTCTCTGTCCTTTGTTCTGTGGGTTGGGGCTACCCTTTCCTAGCTTTTGTTGTGAGGGGTTCCCAGGCCCAAATTGCCACGTCTTTTATTTGAGCTTCTACTCGATTTTGATGGCATATCGATAGGCCATGCCCAAGGATGAGATGTCCAGAAATTCCATTTTGATATGGATCTATCTATGCCAAACACTGCGATACTTCAGCACCAGATGTCGCTCTGAATCTTTGATACCCATCTTTGTGCGCAAGGTATGGAATATATTTGTGAAATCTGGCACTGCTTGGTCTCTTTCTTGCCGCAGTGTGGTCCATTTTTTATATAGGTCATCATAACTTCTGATAGGGTAGTGTTGTTCCTTAATAGCATCCCTGAAGGATTCCCAAGTGGTCATGACTGAAAATAATGAGGTTTCCTTTATTTCCTTTTGCTCACAGAAAGTCTCCCACCAATCTTTAACATGGGGAACGAATTTGAGGAGTGCAAAAGTAATCTTTTATATATCTCTTTTTCAGTCTCATCAGACTACTTTACAAAAAAGGAACTGAGAGATTTCTCTTTTGAGTGTTTTTCCAGACTCTATAATCATGAAAAACCTTCAAGTTTTCTATCTTTGGACTCGTTAAACAAACATAGAAAGACTCGTAATGGGATCGAACCACTCCTTCCCAGGGTTCGTTAAACATAGTCCGAGGGACTTGTCCGAAGGATGATCTTACATAAACAAGCATATGTTTTCCTCCTCGAGCTTGCGTAAAAATAAAGAGGTACTCACTAGAAATGGTTGGGGAAAATTTGGGAAAGCGATGTGTTTTCGTATTCATATTATTGGCAGTAAGTGTCGCTCTTGAACATGACACCCCGTATTCGTTATCTAAAGCCAGTTTGGGAAATCCATTTGTATCTCATTTGACTTGCTACAATTTCATATCCTGAGTTGTCTCCGAGTCAGTGATGTCAAATCATTGGTCGTGTCATTCATATAATCAAGGGAAGTTCATCTGAAACCTCTATTGAGTCGACCATCTGCAATTGTCCATTCTCTCTGTGTCGGACTTCCCTGTGTCCAGTTTCACCTACATCATACTCTGCTTCACCTTCAAAATCTGTTACTCATTTCATGTCATTGATGGGGGATACATCAAGGCCCTCCTATGATGAGTTTTGTTCCATCGGCTCCAACTCATTATCTGGAAACAAGACTTAGAAATTATTCGGTACCTTGGAACTTGCATGCCTTAATGGAAAGTTTCCTCGCTTTCGACAGCGGGTTTTCATCATTGACCCCTGATCAGGAGATTCTGTTGAATGTTCGACCTCAACTCATTTATTCATAATCGGTGGATTGTACTAGTGTACCTTGGGAGTCATTGACATTAATGGTGATTTCCCTCGCCCTTGTTAATGGTTTCATCAATGACCGGTAATCAAGTGGTTTCTACCATGTTTGACTTCGGCACATGTAATCACATGGTTAGATTTGTACTTTCAGGTGACGGGATTGACTACCCTGGGTCTTGTCTCTTTGATCTAGGCTACGATGGAATATGTATAATTTGCTGACACATAGATCCACTTTGTATGTCGTGTGGCTATGTCGTCTTAATTTGAATGTTCTTGCATAGATCCACAGTGTATTTTTGGTGGCTATGCGATATTTTGACGGCATGGATCCACGGTGTATGATTGGTGGCCATGACCTATGTTCATGATGTCATCCGTCTGTGATCTGAGTATGGGAATGCCTTCCTCAGAACTGGTATTATATTCTGCAGATGCTTGGTTGTTTGCAGGTTTTCAATTAGGTGAACTCCTGGTTTTCGACACACACGCGAAGTTTACAAAGTATTTTGGTTGTAACTGATTCTAGCCTCATACTTTGGGGGGAATTTTGTTACACATGATTTTGGTCATCTTGGTGATGTATTAACAATGGTGTATTCAGGCTCCCAACAAGGACTTTTTGCTTGAGAAAAGTGGATCTTGTCTCCTTCCAAAAACATATTTTCAAAGTAAGTTCACAGGATGCATATGGCCTAGGGTGCGAGAATCCATCATTCTCGTAGTCCACCTTCATTTAGGGTGCGAAATTCTTGCAGTTTGCTACATACATAGGGTGTGAACCTGTTTTCAAGATTGGAAAAGAGAAGAGGTCTCGAGGGTTCTAGAAGGGAATCTTCTAGAAAATGAGTTGGCATTCGTATGGTTATCATTTTACTGACTTATCAGATTTGATGGGATCATCCTCGTCCATGTAACCATCTCTCCTTCTCCTATATATTGAAAGGATTCTCATGGAAAGGTTAAGCAAGATTAATTGAAGAATTGGTGAAGGAATTGTGTGACGAACCCTGCTTGGACAGAGGCTTGAAGGCTCTAGTTGGTCTATCAATAGGAATTGGATCTTCTTCATGCAAGTACAGAGCAAGTGTGTGTGTTGGAACCAAGGGTCACTGAAAGGAAGCTTGCGACATCAAGGCGATCAGGTTGTATCTTCTAATTTCAATTAATATGATTTGGTGGCATGTTCCTTTCCCATAAAGTCACTCTTACTTTATTGTGTAATTCCTTGATCATATGCATAAGTTGGCATTGAATATATTTTGATATATTCACTTTGGTTGGTTTGTTTTGTCTTGGTATTGACCTCACGAGAGCACCAGAGTGAAGCAGGAGCAATAGAGACCTAAGGAAGTGATACAAAGGTATGTCACTTATTCCTCCTTATTAGCAGATTCAATGATCACAACTTAGGGAAAGAGTCATGTCCTGTCCTATTTTGTTCTAGATCCAGGTGGATCTAGGGAGGTTTGTTAGTGTCCGCACCTACCGATTAGTCTGATAACAGGAACACGCAAACTTTGAAGGAGATCAAGAGACTAAAATTATGGAAGAACCCCAGAAAGAATCAGAGATCATGTTACTGAAAATAAAATAAACCCTAGATGATCATAAGAATGTTAGTTTGTCAGAGATATTCAAAGAAAGGGAGAAAATTGAAGTAAGAATAGGAGACTTCGACATTGACTGTTCTCTGGATGAGGGAACACTAATGAACATTATGACAAAAAGCACTTGGGAAACCCTAGGGAGGCTTGCTTTGGTCCCTTCACTAGGAACCATCGGATTATTTAAAGGAAAAATGGTAACCCTTTGTGGCAGAATTACCCAGATAACTATGAGTACCCATGGAACTTCGACAGAGGAAGAGTTCAAAGTCATTATATTTATTGAGGACCATGCCCCATTTCCAGCTTTTTTAGGAAATATCTGGATTGAAAAAGACCAGATCTAGAGAAAAGAAGAAAAGGAAGCCCTAGAACAAAAGAAGTAAGAACTCATGGAATTTATGACTAGAAGGATCGCCTACTTGATGGAGGAACAAGAGAACAGATCTCAGCTGTTAAACACCAGGAACCTGGATGTCGAAGCTATAAGAGCATTAGAGGAACCACAGAAGACCAAAATACCTAATCCATATGATGAAGGAGTATTACCCTTGGATATTAAGAAAGAACCTAAGAAGTGCGAAGGGACTATGTCGAGAGAAGATAAGACTCAAAATGGAAAAATGATGACTGAGATTAAGCTCATTGGGAAAAAGGCTAGGAATCTAAGTAATAAGAGGGCCAAAATAGAAAAGTTACAGAAGACTCCAGAGGAAACTTCGTAGAAGGAACAATCACAAGAATTGAGCTTCGCCGAGATATCAGAACAACGACATCTGGCACTTCACCATGGTGCAACAATATAGTTGTTGGACCAATATACCCATATGACTTCCACCCCGAACGTGTTGAAAATAAATTATGGGTTCCCACTAGACCATTGGACAAAACTAGAATAGATAGAACAGAGTTAATGAAGGCCCCATATTCGTTGCAAGCACATCGTTGCTAAGTTTCCCTACTTAGTCCATCACGCCACTCATTGAGAATACTTTTTACTAAGTGAGAATTTGAGCCCAAAACTTGATATTACTTCACCCTATGATCATTGCCTTGTTCTCATACTGTTCATCGTAGTCTCCGAATTCATTTTCACACTTGAGCTAGTGGACCCAATATTGTATGTCAGACAAGCTTAGCACTGTTGAGAAAGTAGTTGAAGAAGTTTTGATTGACCTAATGGTTGAGAGAGTCATGTCAGAGAGAAGTATTTCTACAGGTGTGGAAGCATCATGAACAGGAGGAGTCCAATCTTCTACCTCCACTTCTCATGGAACAGGACCTTCCAGAACCACGATCGAGACAAGAACAAAGCACAGAGACAATATTGCAAATGCCAAGTTGATCCCACGCATTCTGTTGGTTTACATACCAACTTTGAGCTACAATATTAACTGTCACAGTGTACCTAGAGAATTTGAGTACACCTTGATCACCACGTATCTTCCGAAAGGGGTGCACGCAGTACATGTTGACTAGGATAAGCTCACAACACTGAAATTTAATGATTTTAACCTTGGAGATCACAAAACCTATAGCATGTTAGCTCCACATAAATACTTAACAAGAATAAAGGAAGAAATCCTAATATTGTCCTGTAGTCCTGGACCCAGAACCTCGTGCAATCCACATTGCTCAATGTAATGAAGATCCCTCACTTCAGCAGACACTAGGAATTCAACGCATGTGTCAGGTTGTTGTTGTCTTGCTACCATGACAGATATTTAAGGTTGGAACATCACATCACTATGGATCCAACTCTGATCAATTGGATCACAGGACTTAGCATGCAAGGCCCTGACCCACATGACTTTTACCCAGGCAAGACCTCAGACCGAGCACTAGCACAGTGGATAAAGGAAACTTATGGCAATGTAGAGAAGGGTACACGAGGCTACAAGGTAGCCTCTATCCAAAGTGGCACAATGAGCCTCGCATGTCATCTGATCACAGGCAAGTTAGTTCATAAGAACAGACCAACACAGGTGACTGGCTTCTTAGTTGACCTCGCAGGGAAGTGCATCGAGGGACTACATATGAATTGGGCACAGTATCTTGTAAACCAGTTAGAGATGAATTGTAGAGGAGCGCAAGACCAAGGGTATGAGTTCCACTTTAGTTGGTTGCTCATACTCATAACTTTCATCGCTTGGGAACTTCCATAGGGAGCCACTTTTCCAGAGATCGAACCTTTCAAACCACTAGCTGTGAAGTTCTGTACGTTGTGGTACTTCAGTGACATGAACAATCAGTGGCAGTCCAATGCTGTCTTTCACACCTACTTCAACCAACTGAAGAATGCAATTCAGTATACACTACGAATCACCGTAACCGTACTTCATAGGTTTAGACCTTTGATGAATTTTAGCGTGGACCACCACTTCACCTATATTACAATGCTTGGTGATGAGCATAAACAATAGCTCCAATCCTACTACAAGTTGACAAAAGATGACTTGGAGGATATCACCAAGGAATGGTTGGTGGACCTCCTTGTTGTAGCGGACCCCACAGACATGTTCGATGAGGAAATCCCTGAAGCTATGCAGGATACACCTAGGCCAAGCAAGACTAAGAATAATGACAAAGTTGAAGATGTCCCTAGCATGTCCACGAAGACTACTTCGATCTCACCTATGCAGGGAGGTGATGGTGACGAGCTAGGAAGTACATAAGTTGAACAAAATAGAGGCGATGTTACTCCACCTAGATAGGAGGAGGATACCTTCATGAAAAGAAAGATGACACCACCAAAACCCTCCTCCTGAAAGAAAGCTAAGGCCACCTGGACCACGCTTAAAACTACCCTTACCTTGGATGACTTTGACTTCTTAATTTCCACGTTGAATGATGTTTCACTAGAGCTCACAGAAAATCAAGAAGCAAAGCAGGAGGAGCTATTCAACCAAATCAAGAGCGAACTCAGAGAAGTGTAGCAGACACTCTATTCTAGCCAAGTAGTTTCTACAACGCCCTTGATAAGAGGAACATCAGGAACAAGTGATGAGCCCACTCAATTAAACCAGATCGTTGATCAAGTTGAAGCTCACCTTTGACGAGCTCAAGAAGACACAACACAATCCACCTAGGATTTTATGCAAGCACAAAAAGCACTTCTAGAACAACATAATGAGAGAGAACAGGAAAATATTTCCCTAAAAGCGAAGTGGGATGAGGAAAAGGCACAGTTTCTAGCAGAGAAACTTTAAGTATAGGAAAGGGTTCACAAGGCATTGCACTCTGTGATAGTCATAGAAGTGAAGATGGAAGAGCGTCTCCCACAGTAGGTGACCCAACTGGAAGAAGTAATCTAATAACTCCAATAGTGCATCATAGATCTGGAGCTCTGCACCATGCCCGAGACCCCCCAATAAATAAGATATCTAAGAGACGCCACTACTAGAAGCGTAGTAGGCCGATTAAAAACCTTTTCCTTAGAATGCAAGCAGTTGAGCGCTAGAAGCGCCCAAAATTATGAAACCCTCGTAGAGAATCCATAATTTCAGACATTGGAGGCACATCTCCAAGCAACATGTAGACACACTATAGGCACAGATAAAGACTTTGACCCCAGTTGAAAGAATGAAGAGGTTCACACAACAACGCACAACCCAACAATAGGTACATACGCTACAAATTAAAGTGATGGAAGTCTCCCAATGACTTCATCCAATCCAAGAAAAGGCATGCCAACTGTTCGCTGAACTTGAAAGCCAGGGAACTGAACTCAAACATGTTGTCATCACTGCATAACAACACTTGGAAGGACTACTCAATGACACAGTGATCCAGGAATTTACTGAGTAAGAGGTTGTCACACTCCAGTAGGTCGAAGCAGCTCGAGCCAAGATTGAGTCATTTGAGGTAGAATTGATTAGACCTGAGTGACTCGAGACGAGTCACAGGTGAGTGTTGGGGGCCTATTGGCCCTTGACCAAGTTTTGAAGAATACTTGGTCATTTTTGACCATTTTTGGGACTGCGACAGCTTGCCAAAGATGGAGCGCAACGCGAAGTGAGAATTAGGGAAGCAAGACCTATTTTTGGGTCCCTTTTAGGGTTTTGGGTTGATGTAAAGGGAAAGGGATGTCGGCCTGTGGGTTTACCCATGCTTAGGCCCATTTTGTAATCTATAAATAGCTACTTAGGTAATGTAAGTAGAGGAGAGTAGTACATCTATGTGATGTATAGCTAAAGGCTTAGTGCTAGTAACTGGATTTGTGTGATCGGATGTATATTGGAAGTGCTCTGTGCATGATTGTAAGGAGATTGAAAATATAAGTGAAAGTTGTTGTAGTTTTGTGCTGAAGTGCAAGGAAGAAGGATCTAGCGAGCTGTGAAGATCTTCCGTCCTATGCGAAGTAAGGGTCACTAAAGCTTTGTGTTGTAACCGCTTGATCGAGATAATATAAAGAAGAATACTTTATGGATGTAGCCCCAGGGTGGGGGTGAACCACAGTAACTGTGTGTATTGTGCTTTGTGCTTAGACCTAATGTGTTTATCGCCTTCTTGGCTAAGTGCTTGCTGAAATTAAGTAGATCTAGTTATGCTCTATGCTTATAATATATGAATGAATGTTAGATCTGATATATAATATGTTTAGTACTTGATCTGGTGAATCTAAGCTATATTTTTGTGGCTAAGTATTGAATCATATTTAGTATAAGTACTCACTGCGATGCTCTGTGCTATCTGCAAAGTACCATAAGGGTTAAATATTGATGAATGATCTATGCTAAGTGCCCTGTAAAAGATATAATCACAGATTAGTGTCCCAACTAAGGTTGCAGACATCTGAGTCCTGCAACCACCCCTTCCCCTACCTCGGGTGAGATTTCATCTACTTCGCAGGTGTTGCAGAAAGGGTCGATAGTTAGGGTTTTGTTGGTGTGCTCTTGAGTGTTGAACCCTAGGTCTGCCCCTATGCCAACACTCATTGAGCTTCAGAGCTTCTTGGGCCTTACCAATTTCTACCGCAGGTCATGTTGGGATTCTCCCATATTGCATGGGACCTTAGCCCCTTGTAAATGTATATTGTAATTTCATTGTAAATATGGACCGTTCATTATAAGGTCGTAGATCTAACGATAGAGATTATGTTAAGGTTTTTTGCCCTAGAAGGAAACCTTATTTTATGAGGGAAATGTATTGCGGCTATGGTTGATGGCGAATGTTATATTCTGAGATAGGAGACTGTGAGAGAAAGAAGAGGAAGTTACAACGGGTTTGTTGTAGGTTGTATCCCTTCATATGATGGATAATAATAAAGGAAGGACCTAGCAATTTCTCTGGTGGACATAGCCCACACTGGGTGAACCACGAAAATCTGCGTCTCTATTGTATTGTGTATCATCTATGTTTTTTTTTCACATTTGTTTTATTTTGTTTCTCCACGGTCTTGCTTTTCTAACAACTCCCACTGCATGTGAAATATCTGGTCTTGTGAAAACCATTACATACATCAAGCTTCCAAATGATGATGAATAAGGGACCTTGGACATGTATTCTATCTCCTCCTGTGTCTTGGGACACATTTCCTTAGTTAATTTTAAATGGCTGGCCAAAGGTGTACTAACTGGTTTTGAATTCTTCATTCTAAACCTCTCTAACACCTTCTCTGTGTACTCACCCTGAGACAATGTCAATTTGCAATTTTTTCTATCCCTTGTTATTCTCATGCCAAGGATTTGCTTTGCAGCACCCAAATCCTTCATCACAAATGGATTGGCTAATTTATTCTTGAGCATATTTATATCATGCATATTATAGCCTACAACAAGCATGTCATCTATGTTGGCATGTTTTCAGGTAGATGTTCTTGTCATTGATGGTAAGATCAGAGTATGCAACGATGGAAAAACAGGGACAATGTAAGCTCATAAGAGATAATGCAGAGGTGCATGAAGAGTGCAAGGGTGTGCTTTTTTATTTGATGGCAAACAGGCAGGAAAATAAGATCAACAGTGCAAAGATAATTGCTTGGAAAGATCAGAAGCGTAAAATCCATTTCGGAGTTTCAGATACCGGGCATTGGAGGAGTCAAGGAAGCAACTCACGATAGAATGCCAAAATGGAGAAATGTGAAACACTAGAATACGTTGATCCGACTCCATTTCGGAGTTTTGGATACCGGGAGATTGAGAAGTCAAGAGTTGAGACTCTTCAACACAGGAGTCCCGTAGTTGCGAAATCCAGAATCCTGAAATCCTGAAAGAGGCACATCAACAAGAGTTTTACAGATTGGGAAATAACTCCATTTCGAAGTCCCAGATACCAGGAGTTGAAGTGTCAAAACACTTCACCACAGGAGTCCTGGTATCGTGAATTGCGAAATGCCGAAATCCTGAAAGCAGGAGACAGTTCCAGATACTGGGAGTTGAAGTGTCAAAACACTTCACCACAAAAGTCCCGGAATCGTGAAATGTGAAATGTCAAAATCCTGGAAGAAGGAGGATGATTTCGGGTACAGGGAGTTGGGGATGTCAAGACCTCTTACTACAGGAGTCCCGAAGTCATGAAACCTGAAGTTGCGAAATGAAAAATCACGAAATGTCAAAGACTCCATACTAGAGGTTCAGATACCATGAGTTGGAGTTGTCAAGAGCTCTCATGTCAAGAATGTTGAAATCGCGATGTGTGAAATCAAGAAGAGATCTGGACCAATGAATCATCTAGGGTGTGGACCGTTGATCTGACTCCATTTCAGAGCTTCGAATACTGGGAGTTGGAAGAGTCAAGTGAAGAGACTCTTCATTGCAAGAATTGCTAAAGGCTAAAATGTGAAATGCCGAAATGATCAGAGCTAGTGCAACCAAGCTCCATTTTGGAGCTTCGGATATTGGGACATGGAGCATCAAGAACTCATCGCCACAGGAATGCCGAAATGTCGAAAAGAAAAATCGCGAGAGCACTATATGGATAAGCACTCGGTCATCTCTCATAGTCACATGGTCGAAGAGTTGTAGAGAAAAGATTGAAGTGACAAGCTCCTTTTTCGGAGTTTCGGAGATCGCGACTTGGAGAGTCGAGAAGCCTCACAATAGGATTGTTGAATTGTTGAAATGCTGAAATGAAAAACACATTTTGGCTCAGCCTATGGTCACAGCCATTGGTCACATCTGTAGAAGATGAAGGAAGGAGCTAGTGTAGACAATCTCCTTTTCATAGTTTCGGGGATCAGGACATGGAGAGTAACGGAATCTTCACCACGGGGATCCCGAAATGCTGAAGTGAAAAATGGAGAAATGAACACAAGATTCAATGAAGTCAATTCAACGGTGCAGATGAATTTGAATAAGATCGTAGGGCTACTATTTTAATTCACAGTGTAACTTCTAGAAACAAATGATGGTTTCTGCCAGAGGATGAGCTCGTCTATGACAGAGAAGACGAAGAGTCTCAACTGCTAGAGAGGCTAAGGAATCTTGAATTAACACCCAGTGATGATGGACACATGGATCGAACTGCCAGAGAAGCTGAAGAGTGGAAATTATGATCAAGTAGAGCACTCGACATGGACAAAGCATGCATAAGCATGGAGAGAAAGCATGCACAAGTTAGACAGAGACTATAAGAATGCAGAGCAAAGAAGAGGTCTGTGGTTGTTGTGGTTAAGGGTGATTGAGGTGTGAAGAAGGAGGCAGAGTGCAACAGTAGCAATGCATAGAAGGGAAATGGTGCATTGAAGGGACATGGCATAGAGAGCATAAAAGGAAAAAGAATAGAAAGCACAAGGAGTGTGTAGAAGACACTGATGCAGACAGAGCAACACAATGTAGCAGAACAGTGATGAGACCGGTAAGCCATTNATTTCAGGGTGGTAGGGAGGTGCTAGGGAGGACTATTGTCCTCAGAGGTTCAAGTGGGTGCTTGAACACAGGGAGTTGTAGCTTCCATCTGGTTGCAGCCAGAAAAACCAGGGTGGCAGGGTGGTGCAAGGGAGAAATGTTGTTCTCTGTTTTATAGGTTGGTGCCTGTATGATTGGAAGTTGGTGCTTCCATCTAGTTGGTGCTGGAACACTGGGGAGTTGGTGCTGGAAAACCAGGGAGTTGGTGCTCGAGAAACCAGGGAGTTGGTGCTTCCTTCTAGTTGGTGCTAGAGAAACCAAAGAGCCGGTGCTCTCAGCAAGTAGCAGCTTGCAAAACATAGGTTGCAACCTCATTATGAGTTGGTTCTCATATGTATGATAATGTAAAGAATTTAAAGATTACTTATCATATAAAGAAGAAGAGGTTTTTACCCCTTATGGGTTTCCTCAGGAAATATCTGTCTCTGTGTATCTCATATGTGTGATTGATGTTGAATGTGATATTACTTATTTCCCTGAATTATTGTGATTATCATTGATCGATTTGTAAAGAGTTAAATAATCATAATTGTTTAAGCATGGTAACAACTAATTCACCCCCCCCTCTCAGTTGTCCATCAATTGGTATCAGATCCGACCCCTTTTATCTAAGGGCAGATCCTAGAGCTTAAACATGTCAAGCCATGAAGGAAATTCAACCAATAAGGCCCCTCTGTTCAATGGAACAAACATTGCCTTATGGAAAGTTAGAATGAGAACCTACATAATGGCTTTAGGTGTAGATGTATGGGATGTGGTAGACACTGGTTATGTAAAGCCAGTTGTACTAGCTAATAAGGATGACAAGCTAGAATTTAGCTTCAACGCTAAGGCTATGAATGCTATCTTGAGTGGGCTTGCAGAAGCAGAATTCGTAAAAGTTATGCACCTAGGAATTGCCAAAGAAATGTGGGACAAACTCATTAGCAGTTATGAAGGTAATGAAAAGGTAAAGGATGCCAGGCTTCAAACCTACAGAATACAGTTTGAACAGCTGAAGATGAAGGAAGATGAAACTGTTGAAAAATACTTTATGAGAGTAGAAGAAATGGTAAATGCAATGAAAACACTTGGTGAAAAAATTGAGGAACCTTTTTTAGTTCAGAAAATCTTGAGATCTCTCCCAGATAGGTTCAACCCGAAGGTCTCTGCTATAGAAGAACTTAATGATATAAAAACCTTGGAGTTTGATCAACTTCTAGGAACATTGACTGCATATGAAATGAGAATAGTTAAAGATAAACCCACCTCCATAGAAGCATCATTTAAAGCGGACAAGAATGAGGATTCTGAGCCCGATGAAATTGAAACAAAATTTGTGAAGAGACTGAAGAAGGGTTCAGGCAAATACAAAGGTAAAATTCCTTTCAAATGTTTCAAATATGGTAGGATAGGTCATTTTTCAAATAAATGTCCCCACAAAGGAAAGGATCAGACATGTGATGATGAGGAGAAGTACAAACACACAAATTTCTTTAAAGAGAATAACTTTAAGAAGAAAAGTCTTTGCGTAAACAATGATGATGATCCTGCAGATGATGAAGACAATGACTCCTCTATTGAAGATAAACTAAATGACTTCATACCTATGGCCAAAGAGGATAATGATAATAACAACATAGGGAGTGATGTTAATGAAGAAGAAGATGTGGTTGACATGGAAGGAGAACTGATCAGTGCACTTGAAGAGATTGACAGACTAAGAATCAAGAACAAAAAGCAAAGACAATTGTTGATATAGTTCGAGAAATATAGTAAAGAACCTGATGATGACCTTGTCCTACTAAAAGTAGAATTATAAGAGGCAAAGAAAATTGAAGACATTCTGAAACGACAACTATCAGAAGAGAAGGCAAGATGTGAAGCATTAGAACAAGAAGTAGTGAAAACTAGGAAAGAGATGGAGAAGTTTCAAGCCTTGTATAATTAGAATTTGTCAAGTATCAAAGCCTCATAAGGATTAGCCACCATTCCTGAATCAACAAAGGAATCCAAAGCTGAAAACTAGTTTGGGTTATGAAGAGGGATCAAGTAGTGGCAAGCCAAGAAACAAAGAACCCATCAAGTTTGTCAAATGTACAACCAATGACAACAACAAACCTACAGAAACAAAGGAAAACAATCATCCGCCCAGGACGAGTAAGGAAAAAGGTGGCAGGAATGAATATGTAGAACAAAGAAATAATGTGCTCCCTGATGAAAGACGTCATCAGGATGGAAGAAATCGATTTTCTCAAAGAAGACAACCATTTTCTAGGTACAAAGAATTTTTCTATGGCTATTATTTCTACTGTTCTAACTTTGGTCACAAAGCTGTAAATTGTTCCTTAAGACTTAGACATGAGAAATTAAGATTTCAAAGGAATAAATACTTGCCACAACAAAGAATGATGCAGCCAAGTAACAAACCTTCACAGATTGCAAATTGCCAAATTAAGTCTAGGGACATGCAACTAAGGAGGTCAAGAAATAATCAAAAGTCAACGAGTAGACAACGCTGCAACAATAAGTTTGACCTATTGAACAATGAGATTGAATGCTACATCTATCATAACTATGGACATAAATCTGTTGACTGTCGATTAAAGAACTATGAACCAGATTTGAATTCCCCTACTGAAAATGTCAAGTTTTGGAAGAAGAAAGAAAGTGATAAGTGTGGATTAGTGTTGTCAGCTCAAAGAAAAATGAACCCTTGGTACATAGATAGTGGATGCTCCAAACATATGATGGGAGACAAAGGTAAGTTTCTATCTCTAAGTGAAAGCAAATAAGGAAATGTAACCTTTGGAAATGATGCTCCAGGTAAAATAAAGGGTAAAGGGATGGTGAGTTTAAGTAATGGAAAAGGAAAAGCCCAAGATGTTCTACTTGTATATGGGTTGAAACATAATATACTCAATGTAATTCAAATGTATGACAGAGGATGTGAAGTGGTGTTCACATCCAAGGACTGCAAGATAAAGTCTGTAAACTCAGGGCAAGTGGTGGTCAAAGGCATAAGGACATAAAATAATGTATATGTGCTGAAAGAAAATAGAGAAGAATGTCATCTAAGAAAATATGATGAAAGCTGGTTATGGAATAGGAGACTTGGACATCTAAACTTTGACCACTTAATTAAACTCAGAAATTTCAAGGTAGTAAAAGATCTTTCAAGAATATCAAAGCCCCAAGATTCAATGTGTAAACCTTGCCAAGTAGGAAAGCTAAACATGACACAATTTAAGTCCAAGAGCTTTACTTCAACAAAGAAACCACTCCAACTAGTTCATATGGATTGGGCCATCAAGACAGGAAGGCATAGGGAAAGAAAACTACTTCATTCTGATTATTGATGATTACTCCAGACTTACTTGGGTTGCCTTTCTCAAAGAAAAAGTTGAAGCATTTGAGAAGTTTAAAATATTTAAGGCTTTAACTGAGACTCAAACAAGCAAGAGGTTAAAGGCAATAGGATCAGACCGAGGAGGAGAGTTTATGTCAAGTGACTTCAAGGATTTCTATGATAAGCATAGGATAAAGAGAGAATACACAATCCCAATAACTCCACAACAAAATGGAGTAGTTGAGAGGCAAAACAGAACAGTGTAGGAAATGACCAGGTCAATGATGAATGAGAAGAACATTGGTCAAACCTACTGGGTAGAAGAAATACACACAGTAGTCCATGTTCTTAACAAAGCCCACCTCAGACAACAAAGTGACAAGACACCTTATGAACTGTGGTTTGGGAGACTTGCTTCAATTAAGAACTTCAAAGTCTTTGGGAGTAAATGCTACATAAAGAATAATGATGAGAAGCTTAGCAAATATGATGGCAGGGATGATGAAGGTATCTTATTGGGGTATGCTACAAACAGTAAAGGATACAAATGCTATAATAAGAGGCTGCATAAAATGGTTGATTGTATTGACATTAAAGTTGATGAAGGAATCCCAGCAAGAGAGGTGTACAGTAATGAGTCTTCTACAGAAGACATAGCTAAAGCCGAAGATGAACAGGTCCAAGAATCAGAAAATCAAGACTTTGAATTAGATGAAGACATAGAAACTCAGATAGTCTCAAATCAGTAGACAACATCAAATTCCTCCTCCAGAATCACTCAAAAGAATCATCCTGCAAGTCAGATAATTGGTGAAAAAGACAAAGGTGTACAAACTAGGAGAAAGCTAATCAAAAACACCGAACAATCACATATAGCTTTCATATCCTTACTGGAACCCAAGAATTTTAATGAAGCTAGCAAAGATGAACATTGGGTTAAGGAAATGAATGACGAACTTGACCATATTGAGAAAAACAATACGTGGGAGATGGTTCATAGACCGGAAGGTAAAAATATCATTGGTTCCAAATGGATCTTTAAGAATAAGTTGAATGACTAGGGACAAGTTGTCAGGAACAAAGAAATATTGGTCTGTAAAGGCTATGCTTAAATAGAAGGACTAGATTTTGATGAAACATTTGCGCCCGTAGCAAGGTTGGAAGCTATCAGAATATTTCTTGCCTATGCTTGTCATAAAAGGTTTAAAGTCTATCAAATGGATGTCAAGTCATCTTTTCTAAATGGAGATTTAAATGGAGAAGTCTATATGGAACAACCAGAGGGTTTCGAACTGTTTGATAACCTTGACTTAGTATGCAAGATGAAGAAAGCTTTATATGGGTTAAAACAAGCTCCTTGTGCTTGGTATCACAGACTGGATATGTATCTCAAAGACAAAGGGTTCAAGAGAGGAATAGTTGACAACAATCTATATATCAAAAAAGAGGGTGATGATTTGCTCATTATGTTGGTCTATGTAGATGACATCATCTTCGGATGTAATAAGGATTCATTTTTAAAATGGTTTGCTTCTGCCATGGAGTCTGAGTTTGAAATGTCTATGATAGGTGAACTGTCATTTTTTCTTGGTCTGCAAATTACTCAGAGGTCTGAAGGGATGTTCATTTCTCAAGAAAAATATCTAAGAGAAATGTTGAAAAGGTTTCAAATGGAAGATTCTAAACATGTGGGCACACCTATGGTAACTAGATGCAAATTAAGCAAGGATGATGAATCACCTGATGTTGATCAAAGTTCATATAGGTCAATGATAGGCAGCTGTTGTACATCACAACATCTCTCCCAAACATAATGAATGTTGTTGGAATGGTAGGAAGATATCAGTCTGCACCTAAACAGAGTCATTTGCTAGCTGTCAAAAGGATATTCAGGTATTTGAAAGAAACAATGACTTATGGTCTATGGTATCCTAGAAATCATAATTTTCAGTTAATTGCTTATTCAGATGCAGATTGGGCAAACTGTGTTGATGAGAGAAAAAGCACCAGTGGAGGAGCATTCTTCCTGGGTGACTCATTAGTAGCATGGCTTAGTAAAAAGCAAAGTTCCATTTCTTTAACAACTATAGAGGTAGAGTACATTGCTGTTGCTACCTGTTGCACTCAAGTATTATGGATGATTCTGACACTTGCAGACTTGGAGGTAAAATATGCAGCACCGATCCCAACTCATTGTGACAACACTAATGCCAGTAGTGTGTCTAAGAATCCTGTACTCCACTCCAAGACCAAGCATATTCCCATAAAATAACATTTTCTGAGAGAGCAGGTCACCAATCAGGTTGTTCATGTCCATTACATTCCAACCATAGAACAAATTGCAAACATATTTACTAAACCCCTAGCCAGAACACCATTTGAATATCTCCGACAGAAGCTGGGTGTCATCCCATCTCACACCTAAGAGAGTCCATCCTATTAGGGAGAGCTTTGTATTGATTGAATATCTAATACCTCCTAAAAATACTGCAACAAATCAAGGGGAGCATGTTTTCTTTGACATTGATGTCAAAGGGGGAGAAAAGGAGTGGTCTGGATCGGATGCTACAAGTGGAGGTCCAAAATGATTAGTGTAGTCATTCAGGGTTGCCATCAATGCCAAAGGGGGATATTATTGGCATGTTTTCAGGCAGATGTGCTTGTCATTGATGGCAAGATCAGAGTATGTAGCAATGGGAAAAAAGGGACAACATAAGCTCAGATGAGATAATGTAGAGGTGCACAAAGAGTGCAAGAGTGTGCTTGTTTATTTGATGGCAAACAACCATGTAAAGAAGATCAGTAGCGCAAGGATAATTGCATGGAAAGATTAGAAGCGTAAACTCCATTTCGGAGTTTCGGATACTGGAAATTGGAGGAGTCAAGGAAGCAACTCATGAAAGAATGCCGAAACGGTGAAATACGAAACATTGGAATACGTTGATCCGACTCCATTTCGGAGTGTCGGATACTGGGAGATTGAGAAGTCAAGAGTTGAGACTCTTCAACACAGGAGTCCCGGAGTTGCGAAATCCGGAATCCCAAAATCCCAAAAGAGACACATCAATAAGAGTTTTATAGACCGTGAAATAAATCCATTTTAGAGTCCTAGATACCAAGAGTTGAAGTGTCAAAACACTTCACCACAAGAGTCCTAGTATCGTGAAATGCGAAATGCCAAAATCCCAAAAGCAGGAGACAATTATAGATACCGAGAGTTGAAGTTCCAAAACACTTCACCACAGGAGTCCCCGAATCACGGAATGCGAAATGACGAAATCTCGAAAGAAGGAGGATGATTTCAGATACAAGGAGTTGGGGATGTTAAGACCTCTTACTACAGGAGTCCCGAAGACGTGAAACCTGAAGTCACGAAATGTCAAAAACTCCATACCAGAGGTTTGGATACTGGGAGTTGGAGTTGTCAAGAACTCTCATGTCAAGAATGCCAAAATCACGATGTGTGAAATCACGAAGAGATCTGGACCGTCGAATCATCTAGGGTGTGGACCGTTGATCCGACTCCATTTCAGAGCTTCGGATATTAGGAATTGGAAGAGTCAAGTGACGAGAATATTCATTGCAAGAATCGTGAAAGGCCGAAATGCAAAATGCCGAAATGATAGGAGCTAGTGCAACCAAGCTCCATTTCGGAGCTTCGGATACCAGGACATGGAGCATCAAGAACTCATCACCATAGGAATGCACTATATGGATAAGCACTCGGTCACCTCTCGTAGTCACATGGTCGAAGAGATGTAGAGAAAAGATTGAAGAGGCAAGCTCCTTTTTCGGAGTTTCAGAGATCACGACTTGGAGAGTCGAGAAGCCTCACAACATGATTGTCAAATTGTCGAAATGTCAAAATGTGAAACACGTTTTGGCTCAGCCTGTGGTGACAGCCATTGGTCACATCGATGGAAGATGAAGGAAGGAGCTAGTGCAGGCAAGCTCCTTTTTGGAGTTTCTGGGATCAGAACATGGAGAGTAATGAAATCTTCACCACGGGGATCCCGAAATGCCGAAGTGCGAAATGGAGAAATGAATGCAAGATTCAATGAAGTCAATTCAATGGTGCAAATGAATTTGAATAAGATCGAAGGGCTACTATTTCACTTCACAATGTAAATGCTAGAAACAAATGATGGTTTCTGCCATAGGATGAGCTTGTTTATGATAGAGAAGACGAAGAGTCTCAACTGCCAGAGAAGCTAAGGAATCTCGGCTTAACACCTAGTGATGATGGACACATGGATCGAACTACCAGAGAAGCTGAAGAGTGGCGATTATGATCAGGCAGAGCACTCGACATGGAGAGAGCATGCAAAAGCATGGAGAGAAAGCATGCACAAGTTGGACAGAGACTATAAGAATGTAGAAAAGAGAAGATATCTGTGGTTGTTGTGGTTGAGGGTGATTGAGGTGTGAAGAAAGAGGCAGAGCGCAGCAGTAGAAATGCATAGAAGGGAAATGGTGCATTGAAGGGACATGACACAGAGAGCATAAAAGGAAAAAGAACATAAATCGCAAGGAGTGTGCAGAAGACACTAATGCAGACAGAGCAGCACAGTGTAGCAGAACAATGATGAGACCGATAAGCCATTGAATAACTTTATATCACTATAATAAGTCATAATAGAAAATATTTATATTTCAGGGTGGTAGGGAGGTGCTAGGGAGGACTGTTGTCCTCAGAGGTTCAAGTGGGTGCTTGAACACAGGGAGTTTTAGCTTCCATTTGGTTGCATCCAGAAAAACCAGGGTGGCAGGCTAGTGCAAGGGAGAATTGTTGTTCTCTATTTTATAGGTTGGTGCCTGTATGATTGGAAGTTGGTGCTTGCATCCAGTTGGTGCTGGAACACCCGGGAGTTGGTGCTAGAGAAACCAGGGAGTTGGTGCTTCCTTCTAGTTAGTGCTAGAGAAACCAGGGAGTTGGTGCTTCCTTCTAGTTAGTGCTAGAGAAACCAGAGAGTTGGTGTTCTCAGCAAGTAGCAGCTTGAAAAATAGAGGTTGCAAACTCATTATGAGTTGGTGCTCATATGCATGATAATGTAAAGAATGTAAAGATTACTTATCCTATAAAGAAGAAGAGGTTTTTACCCCTTATGGGTTTCCTCAGGAAATATCTGTCTCTGTGTATCTCATATGTGTGACTGATGCTGAATGTGCCATTACTTATTTCCATGAATTATTGTGATTATCATTGAGTTATTTTTAAAGAGTTAAAATAAGAATAATTGTTTAAGCATGGTAACAACAGATTCACTCCCCTCTCTCAGTTGTCCATCAATATACATACAATAGCAAGATAATATAGCTTTCATTTTCTAGCCTTTTAAAATAAACATAGTGATCGGAATGACATCTACTATAACCCTGTTCTGTCATAAATCTGTCAAAATTCAAATACCATTTCCTTGGAGCTTGCTTTAGGCCATACAATCTCTTCTTCAACCTGCATACCAAATTCTCCTTCCCTTTGACCTCATACCCCTATGGCTGCTTCATATAAATCTCTTCCTCTAAATCCCCATGGAGAAAATTTGTTTTTACATCTAACTGTTCAAGATGCAAATCTTCTACTGCCACAAGACTTAAAATAGTCTTAATTGAAGACATTTTAACAACATGAGAAAATATTTCATCAAAATCTATACCTTTCTTTTGTGAAAACCCCTTTACAACAAGTCTAGCCTTGTACCGTTTTTCTCCTCCATATTCTTCCTTCAACTTGTAAACCCATTTATTCTACAATGCTCTTTTTCCCGCAGGAAACTGAACCAAGTGCCAAGTCTGGTTATTTTCCAAGGAATCTATTTCCTCTTTCATGCCTTGCTCCCACTTATTTTTGGTGTCTACCTGCATTTATTCTTCATAACATTTTGGTTCACCAGAATCAGTCAACAATAAATAAAACAATGAAGGAGAGTATCATTTAGGGGGTATACTTAACCTGGTAGATCTTCTAACAACACTTGTAGGTGTTTGAGGTACTTGATTCTCTTGTTGTTGTACATTTTGATTTTCAAGTTCCTTTGGAATTTCTTTTTCAGTGATCTCATCAAGCACTGTGTATTCTTGTTTTTCTTCTTCCTGTTTCTTTCCCTGCAACTGATCTTTGTACATGACCTTCTCATTGATTATGACATCTCTACTCCTAATGATTTTTTTATTTTCATAATCCCATAATCGATAACCAAAATCATTAACACCATATCCAATAAAGGTACGCTTCTTGGATTTAGATTCAAGCTTTGTTCTATTTTCTTTATCAATATGGACAAATGCTTCACAACCGGAAGTTTTCAAAAAAGAATAGTTTACCTTTTTTCCTGTCCATTCCTCCTCTGGAATTCTACCATCCAAAGAGCTTTAATTTCCTTTGTTTATTAAGTAAACAATAGTATCTACAACATTTGCCCATAATTGTAAGGGAAAACCGTCATGCAATCTCATACTCCTTGCACGCTCCATGATTGTCCTGTTCATCCTTTCTGACACACCTTTTTCTTGTGGTGTTCTTGGAACTGTCTTCTCTCTAGTAATCCCATGGTATGAACAGTAATCATCAAACTCCTTGCTGCAATATTCACCTCCATTATCTGATCTAAGACAATTCAAAACTTTTCCTGTCTCATTCTCAACTAAAGCTTTCCATTTCTTAAAAGTATCAAAAACATCATATTTTTGTCGAATGTAATAAACCCAAGTTTTTCTAGTTGCATCGTCAATAAAAGTAACATAATAACGAGAGCCACCAAGAGATGATACCCAAGATGGTCCCCATACATATGTATGCACAAGCTCTAACCTTTCATTCTTCTTTTCTTTTCCGACTCTCAGAAATCTGACTCTCTTCTGTTTTTCATAAACACAATGCTCACAGAAGTCCAAATCAATTTGTTTAAGATCTAGAAGAAAATTTCTTTTGTGAAGTATCTGCATACCCTTCTCACTCATGTGTCCCAGCCTATGATTCCATAGTGTTTTATCCACTTCTGTAGAAGCTAAAGATATAGAAGAGTCAATATTACTAGTACATAAATACAATGTACCTACCTTCTCTTATTTTGCTATCACCAATGATCCTTTGATGACCTTCCATGTCTTGTCTGTAAATATGGATACAGAACCTTCACTTGCCAACTACCCTGTTTAAATTAGATTTTTCTTTAAATCTAGAACATGTCTTACCTCTTTCAACAACCATTGGTTTCCATTGCGTTGCTTTATTTTTATCTTTCCCATTCTAACAATTTTGCATGGTGCATCATCACCCAAATGAACCTATCCAAAATCACCTTGAACATAATATAATTTTTTTTCCTATGGGGTGTGGCATGAAATAAATCCCCTGAATCTACTACCCAAGACTCAGAAATATTATCTACAGAAAGAATCAAATCATCTTGTAACACATCACCTGTTACATTTGCTTCCTGATTTCTCTCTTGTTGTCCATCTCTTTGTTTCTTTGGAGCTCTGCAGTCTTTCTTCAAATGTCCTTTCTTCCCACAATTCCAACACTCTATATTTCCAATTATGGATTTGGATCCACCCTTCCTATAATTCTCACGGTTCCTTGAGCCATTTCATCTATCCTTTTTTCTTCCCCCGTTCTCCATGTTCAACACATTACCTGATGTCTCACCTATTTTTTTTCATCGCATTTCCTCACTAAGGATAACACCAAAAACATCATCAAATTTTAAAGTATTTGAACCATAGACATAGTTACTTACAACCATGACCAAGCCGTTCCATCTTTCTGTCAATGAGCACAATATCAAAACAACCCTAAGCTCATCATCAAAGTCCATGTTTACAGAACTTAGTTGATTAGTAACCATATTAAATTCATTTAAATGATCTGCAATAGACACACCTTTTGACATCTTCATATTAAATAATCTCTTCATTAAAAATACCTCATCAGATGTTGAGATTTTTTCATACAGTTTAGCCAACGCATCCATCAGAGCCTTCATTGTCTTTTCTTTCAAAATATTGAAAGCCACCAACGCTGCCAAGATCAGCTGTATTGTTCTTAGAGCCTTTCTATCAAGAATCTCCCATTCTTCATCCTTCATGGTCATTGGCTTATTTTCTACTCCACCTAATGGTAGGAATAGATCCTTATGATATAAATAATCTTCTATCTGCATCTTCCATAACTGGTAGTTTTGGCCATTAAATTTCTCGACCCTAAACTTTCCATCTTCCGACATTGCTCCCACTCAAACCAGGAATCCTCTTTTCCTGTGATTTACCTTTCGCTATGATACCAATTGTTAGAAAAACAGGACCATGGAGAAAAAAAATAAAACAAATGCGGAAACAAAACACAGAAGATACACAATACACTAGAGACATAGATTTACGTGGTTCACCCAGTGTGGGCTACGTCCACCAAAGAAATTGCCAGGTCCTTCCTTTATTATTATCCAGCAAATGAAGGGATACAACCTATAGAAAAACCCATTGTAACTTCCTCTTCATTCTCTCACAGTCTCCTCTCTCAGAACACAATACTCACCATAATGCATAGCCGCAATACATTTCCCTCATAACAGAGGGTTGCCTTCTAGGGAAAAAAAACCTAACATAATTTCTACCGTTAGATCTGCGACCTTATAACGAATGGTCCAAATTTACAATGAAATTACAATATACATTTACTTGGAAAATTTTCCTTCGGGGGCTTCACCCCCGAACCCCCCATTTGGGGGGATAAACCCCCCCTGAACTCCCCAACGTGGAAGAGTGTAGATACTTCTGGGGTGTAAAGTCTTCATGGGGTATAAACATGGATGACGTAGATAGATGCATATGATGTAGACAAGTGGTTGAATGTACTAGAAGGGTATTTTTCTGTCCATAACTTTTTGAATAGAGAAAATATTACTTTTTCACTCCTCAAAGTTGTTCCCCATGTCAAAGATTGGTGGGAAACTTTCTTTGAGAAAAAGGAAAAAGAGGAAATCTCATTATTTTCAGTCACGACCACCTGGGAATATTTTAGGGATGCTATTAAGGAACAATACTACCCTGTTGGAAGTTATGACGACCTGTATACCAAATGGACCACACTGCAGCAAGAAAGAGACCAAGCAGTGCCAGATTTCACAAATATATTCCATACCTTGCGCACCAAGCTAGGTATCAAATATTCAGAGCGACATTTGGTGCTCAAGTATCGCGGTGCTCTGCATAGATACATCCATACTGAAATAGAATTTATGGATATCTCATCCTTGGGTGTGGCCTATCGATATGCCATAAAAATCGAGCAGAAGCTCAAACAAAAGACACGAAAATTTGAGCCTGGGAACCCCTCACAACAAAATCTAGGAAAGGGAATCCCCAACCCACAAGACAAAGGACAGAGAAAAGATGGACAATATCAAGACTGCCAGTCCAAGCTGCAAGCAAAGAAGGACACCAGAAAGACAAAGAAAGATACCGGAAAGTGGTGCGACTTCCATAAGAGCCCTTGGCATAACATTGTTGACTGCCACTCAAAACAGTCGTTGGTGGCCGAAGTGAAAGCCTCTGAATCAGATGTGGATTCTAACTCTGAGATAGAACTAGAAAGTGGAAGACATATCATTAACACAGAAGCCAGTGCCACTGTTTCTACCACCAAGCTCCAGCCTGGTGAACTACATAAGCCAGAAGAAGGAGAGCACCTCATCCATTTATAGATGTGGGTAAAAGGCACCCTGCTACACTTCATCGTTGATAGCGGTAGCCAAAATAACCTCATCTCAGCAGAGGTCGTCAAGTGGCTAGCCCTACCAACAATGCCACACCCATAACCCTACACCATTGGATGGATTTTCCAAGGAAGCGATCTCTGCGTCAGCCAAAAGTGTCGACTGTCGTACAACATCAAGCCCTTCAAAGATGAGGTATTGTGTGATGTTACTCCTCTTGAAGTTTGTGATGTTATTTTGGTCCAACCTTATTTATGGAAACGTCATATGGTATATGAGTCTAGGCCTTGTAGTGTTATTATTACTTTGAAAAAGAACTTTTATAGGATACCTGAGGCAGTCCTACCTAGTTATATTTCCTTGATCTCTGCTAAGCAATGCAGGACGGTCATCTCTCAGACGGGGAAGTTTGTCTTCTTCATGATTTTCTCTCAGAATAAGAGAAATATCACAACCACATCCAGGGTCTCTGCGGCCAACCTCTCCACACAGTAGAACTAAGTATATAAGGTCGTGGATGAATACTCAGATATATTCTCCTCACCTATAGGGGTACCTCTATACTTCTAGGTAAAGCACCCCATCGATCTGACCCCCGACGCACCACTGCCCAATGGGACAGTCTATCATCACTCTTTGTTAGAGAATGATGAGATCAAGTGACAGAGCCAAGAACTTCTCCAAAAGGGGCACATCCACCCCACCACATCACCTTGCGGTAGCCGAATCATGCTGGTACAGAAGAAAGATGGAACCTGGTGACTCTGTGTTGATTACTACACTCTGAATAAAATCACAGTAAAAAACCAATACTTGATTCCCTGAATCGATGACCTCATTGATCAACTCATGGGGGCCAAATACTTCAGTAAGTTTGATCTAAAGTCTGGCTACCACCAGGTCCCTATAGAACAAACAGATGTATGGAAGACCGCCTTCAAGTCAAAGGAAGGCCTTTTTGAATGGTTGGTCATGCCCTTTGGTTTGACAAATGCTCCAGCCAATTTCATGAGGATGATGGATGATATCCTGCAACCATTCACCAATACTTTTGTAGTGTTGTATCTGGATGACATTCTAATTTACAACAATACTTGGGTCAAACACTTGCAGCATATTCAGCAGGTTCTGCACACCCTGCGGCAGCACAAGCTATATGCCAAATTGGAAAAATGAACCTTCGGCATGGACCAGGTCCATTACCTGTGCTACATCATTGATCAACATGGAATACATGTGGATCTAGCCAATATCCAAGTCATCTATGACTGGCCAGCCCCAACAACACTCACTTAGCTTCGTAGCTTCTTGGGCCTTACCAATTTTTACCACAGGTCATGTTGGGATTCTCCCATATTGCATGGGACCTTAGCCAAATAAACATGGGTGGTGTTAAGGAGAAATTTTTGTGGGGTCAGTCCCAACAAGAAGCGCTCGATGAGTTGAATCAACTTGCTCAACCCTAGTACTTTCACTACCAGACCTGTAACATCCCTTTGAGATCTAGACAGATGCTTAAGACTATGTTGTGGGCGTCATTCTCACTCAGTACAGCCACCCTGTGGCCTATCATAGTGAGACGTTGTCAGATACTATCCGTAAGTACCCTACTTACGACAAAGAAATGTACTCCATTGTCAAAGCCTGCCACCAGTGGAGACATTTCATTCTTGGGAAGGAGATAGTAATCCACATTGAACATAAGCCACTGTAGTTCATGCAGACACAAGGAAAATTGCAGAATGACCACCATAAAAAGTGGTCCACATAATTGCAGCAATTCCACCTCAACATAAAGTATAAAATATGAAGCACCAATCATGTCACTGATTTCCTAAGAAAACCACTAGTCGCGACACTCCCCACGGTGATATAATCTTGCGGCCGTGAGACATATGGATGGCCCCAACTCTATGAGATAGACCCTGACTTCACCACCACCTACCAAATGTTGGGTGCACACACAGTTGTCGATAATTTCCATCTTTAGGATGGGTTTTTGTGTTGTCTGGTCCATATTTGTGTTCCATCAAGTGAGCAAGTGAAGATGATATGGGAAGCCCACTACAGTTAGGTGGAAAGACAATTCGGCATCGAAAACACAGTGGCGATGCTACAGAAACATTTCTACTATCCAAAACTTCGACAGTAGATCAGCAAGTATATCAGGTCTTGCATTGCCTGTGCTATTTCCAAACCAACCACTAAGTAACAGGGCTTGTACACCCCTCTTCCTACTCCTGATAGGCCATGGGAATCCATCTCAATGGACTACATGTCAGGCCTCTCATCCACCAAGGGGGGAAATGACTATGTTTTTTTGGTTGTTGATCGCTTTTCTAAGATGGCGATTCTGGTTGCCTGCAAGAAGAGCATCATAATAGAGGCCACTGCCAAGCTCTTCTTTGAACGAGTTTGGGTACATTTTGGAATCCCACAAACCATTGTCTCAGATCAAGATAGTCAATTTCTCAGCACATTCTAGTCGAGCCTCTGGTCACTGCTAGACACGAAGCTCACCAAATCCACGACCTTCCACCCCCAGACAGATGTCCAAGCTGAGGTTGTAAATTGAATGATTGTGCATATCCTTCGCATGTATAATTAAAACACCCTCACACATGGGATGAGAGCCTTCCCTATGTCCAACATAGCTACAATCAAGCCCTATATAGCTCAACTGACCACAACCGATTTCAGGTGGGGTTGGGATTCCAACCATTGGGTCCCATAGATGTTGCACTTCCCCTTGTGGTCACCTCGACCAACTCATCCCCTGCTCCAACCGAAGCTGGCAAAGCCACCCAGTTCATTGAGAGAATCCATCACATACACCAACAGGTTCAAGATATCCTACAGAAGTCCAATGACAAGTACAAATAGCACCATGATCAACATTGGGTGCCACATAAGTTTAAGGTGGGTGATAAATTTTGGTTGCAATTGTAGAAATAACACCTTGTAGGACCCCATCGAAATCTTCGCCCACTCCATTATGGGATGTACACTATCACCAAGGCCATGGGGGATGATGCTTTTGAGCTCAACATTCCTCCTTTCCTTGGCCTGCACCTAGTCTTCAATGTGGATCTCCTTCGCCCTTATTTCCCACTATTATTGGACACCTCATAAGTAGAAGAACAACTGACACCAACAGAGATCAAACCCAAATGCATACAATAGGCATCCAATGATCAGATTGTGGACACATAGATCAAGGGAACTCGACAACAAAGGATTCATCTTTATCGAGTCATCAAAGCAGGGCAGCTCCTGCACCAAGGCAAGTGGCTCACCCGGGGCCAAATTCAACAGAAATTTCCTCATATGATGGGGACCTCAATGCAATGGAGACCATTGCTTCCTAAGGAGGGATAATTGATCCAGATGGATATCGGTGGACACCCACCTTTTCCAACTGGCTATAAACAGTTTTCTGACAATTTTAGCATTTACTATTTTTAACAGTTTTAACTTCCGGGACCATTTTGAGGGTCTAAATGAAGGTTTTTAGGGATCGAGATCCTCAATGATAGACAAAGGAAAGATTGACCCCCCCAAACAAATCTCCTCATCAATACCTTTCCAACGGTCTATCACACACCTAAAATGAAGATCGTATGCAAGCGTTACGACCCTAGGAAGTTGATGTACTAACTTACCCAAACGGGGCCCAAATGACTTTTGGCGCTTCATCTCCTAGGGTTAGGTTTTTGGATGTCTAGGGTTTTTGGCATTCTTGTTTATCGTAAAAAGGCATTCACAGCCTCATTGTAATCTTATTATTTCGAATGAGCGCAGTCGTCACATCTCTTCTCAAAGATAAGCCGCCAACATTCCAGCAAGCTTGTTTCCGCTGCATTTTACAATTTCATCTTATTTCATTATTGAATAGAAAACCAGTTTTACTGTATCTCTGTTAGTTTGTGTTAAGCACCTGTTAATAATCTGTATTCATTTTTTTATTCTCATAAAATATGGATCAGTGGTATCAGTGCGATATGCTCCTTGTCATCTTAATGCATGTCCCCAATGAGGTTGGAGTACAAAGAGTTGGATCTCGAGCTTGTTTCTCTTTAGGACA
>JASDQU010735731.1:305077-337661 GCA_032191745.1 Picea mariana | reverse complement strand
GATGTTATTTTGGTCCAACCTTATTTATGGAAATGTCATGTTATATATGAGTCTAGGCCTCATAGTGTTATTATTACTTTGAATAGGAAATTGTACAGGATACCCGAGGCAGTCGCACCTAGTGTTATTTCCTTGATATTTGCTAAGAAATGCAGGAAGGTCATCTCTCAGACGAGGAAGTATTTATTCTTCATGATTTGATCTCAGAATAAGAGAAAGATCACAACCACATCCAGGGTCTCTTCAGCCGACCTCTCCACATAGCAGAAGAAAGTTGATAAGGTCATGGAGGAATACTCATATATCTTCTCCTCACCTACAAGGGTACCTCTTCACTGCCAGGTCAAGCACCCCATCGAGCTAACCCTTGGCGCACTACTTCCCAATGGGCCAGTCTATCGTTGCTCTTTGTTAGAGAATGAGGAGATCAAGCGACAGATCCAAGAAATTCTCCACAAGGGGCACATCCACCCCATCTCATCACCTTGCGAGAGCCCAATCGTGCTAGTACATAAGAAAGATGGAACCTGGTGAATTTGTATTGATTACTAAGATCTGAATAAAATCACAGTCAGAAACTGGTACCCGATTCCCTGAATCGATGACCTCCTTGATCAACTCACGGGGGCCAAATACTTCAGTAAGATTGATCTGAATTCTGGCTACCACCAAGCTCTGATAGAACAAAAAGATATATGTAAGACCACCTTCAAGTCAAAGGAAGGCATTTTTGAATGGTTGGTCATGCCCTTTGGTTTGAAAAATTCCCCAGCCACTTTCATGATGATGATGGACGATATCCTGCAACCATTCACCAATACTTTTGTAGTGGTGTATCTGGATGACATTCTAATTTACAGCAAGACTTGGGTCGAACACTTGTAGCATATTCAATAGGTTCTGCACACCCTACGACAGCACAAGCTATACGCCAACTTGTAAAAATGTTCCTTCACCATGGACTTGGTCCATTACCTAGGATACGTCATTGATCAGCATGGCGTACATGTGGATCCATCCAATATCCAAGTCATCCATGACTGGCCAGCCCCAAAAACACTCACTGAGCTTTAGAGCTTCTTGGGCCTTACCAATTTCTACCGCAGGTCATGTTGGGATTGTCCCATATTTCATGGTTCCTCAGCCAAATAAACAGGGGTGGTGGTAAGGATAAATTTGCATGGGGTCGATCCCAACAACAAGTGTTCAATGATTTGAAGCAACATGTGTGATTAACCCCAGTACTTTCAGTACAATACCTACAACATCTCTTTGAGATCAAGACAGATTCTTTAGACTATGTCGTAGGCACCGTTCTCACTCAACACATCCACCCCATGGCCTATCATAGTGAGACATTGTCAGATAACTTTCCGTAAGTACCTTACTTACGACAAAGAAATTTACTCCATTGTGCAAGCCTACTTCCAGCAGAGACATTACATTCTTGGGAAGGAGAGAGTCATCCACACTGATAATAAGCCACTGCAGTTCATGCAGACACAAGGAAAATTGCAGAATGACCACCATCAAAAGTGGTCCACATACTTGCAACAATTCCACCTCAAAATCAAGTGTAAAAAATGAAGCACCAATCGCGTCGCTGATTTCCTAAGAAGACCACCAGTCATGGCACTCACCATGGTGCTAAAATCTTGCGGCCATGAGACATATGGATGGCCCCAACTCTATGAGACAAACCGTGACTTCCCCACCACCTACCAAATGTTGGGTGCAAATGCAGTTGTCGATAATTTCCATCTTTAGGATGGGTTTTTGTGTCGTATGGGCCATATCTGTGTTCCATCAAGGGAGTGAGCGAAGATGATCTAGGAAGCCCACTACAGTCGGGTGGCAGGACACTTCGGCATTGAAAAGATAGTGGCGATGCTACAAAAACATTTTTATTGGCCGAAACTTCAACAGGAGGTCAACAAGTTGTCTAGTCCTACACTGCCTATGCTATTTCCAAACTGACCACTAAGAAACAAGGCATGTACACCCCTCTTCCTATTCCCGACAGGCCATGGGAATCCATCTCAATGGACTACATGTCAGGCCTCCCATCCACCAAGCGGGGAAATGGTTGTGTTTGTTTGGTTGTTGATCACTTTTCTAAGATGATGATACCTTTCCAATGGGCTATCACACACCTAAAATAAAGATCATATGCAAACGTTATGACCTCGCGAAGTTGATGTACTAACTTACCCAAACAGGGCCCACATGACTTTTGGTGCTTCATCTACTAGGGTTAGGTTTTTGGATGTCTAGGGTTTTTGGCATTCTTGTTTATTGTAAAAAGGCCTTCAGAGCCTCATTGTAATCTTCTTCTTGAGAATGCACATAGCCATCACATCTCTTCTCAGAGATAAGCCACCAACATTCCAGTAAGCTTGTTTCCGCTGCATTTTACAGTTTCAACTTATTTCGTTATTGAATAGAAAACCAGTTTTATTGTATCTCTGTTATTTTGTGTTAATCAGTTGTTAATAGTCTTTATTCATTTAGTTCTTCTCATAAAATATGGATCAGTGGTATCAGAGGCGTCTGCTCCTTGTCATCTTAATTCATGTCCCCAATGAGGTTGGAGTACGAAGAGTTGGGTTTTGAGCTTGTTTCTCTTGAGGAAAGAAGCTCTTGCATGCCCAAGCAACCTCTAATGGTAGGAGAAAATAAAGATAATGGGATAGAAGATCCTTTCAAACTATTGATTGAGGAACCCCTCATGTAACAGAGGAATGAGATGATGGTTAGTTTCATGCAAATCCTTCGGCAACTACCAACAGAAAACACATCTTCTTCGAATGGAGGCGCCGCCCTCTTCAAGGTACAAATAAACTTCGATATTCCTATATTTGAAGGTCATATAGATGCAAATGTTGTAGACAAGTGGTTGAATCTACTATAAGGGTATTTTTCTATCCATAACTTTTTGAATAGAGAAAAGATTACTTTTGTGCTCTTCAAAGCCGTTCCCCATGTCAAAGATTGGTGGGAAACTTTCTATGAGAAAAAGGTAAAAGAGGAAACCTCATTATTTTTAGTCACGTCCACCTTGGAATCCTTTAGGGATGATATTAAGGAACAATACTACCCCGTCAGAAGTTATGATGACCTATATACCAAATGGACCACATTGCGGCAAGAAAGAGACCAAGCAGTGCCAGATTTCATAAATATCTTCCATACCTTGCGCACCAAGATGGATATCAAAGATTCAGAGAAATATATTATTCTCACCTACAGGGGTACCTCTACACTACCAGGTCAAGCACCCCATCGATTTGACCCCCGAAGCACCGCTGCCCAATGGGCCAGTCTATCATCTCTCTTTGTTAGAGAATGAGGATATCAAGTGACAGATCCAAGAAATTATCTACAAGGGGCACATCTGCCCCAGCTAATCACCTTGTGGGAGCCCAATCATGCTGGTATAGAAGAAAGATGGAACCTGGCGACTCTGTAATGATTACCGGGTTCTAAATAAAATCACATTCAGAAACTGGTACCCGATTCCTTGAATCAACAACCTCCTTGATCAACTCATGGGGGACAAATACTTCAGTAAGATTGATCTAAAGTTTTTTTACCACCAGGTCCCGATAGAACAGACAGATGTATGGAAGACCACCTTCAAGTCAAAGGAAGGCCTTTTTCAATGGTTGGCCATGCCCTTTGGTTTGAAAAATTCCCTAGCCACTTTCATGAGGATGATGGACAACATTCTAATTTACAACAAGACTTGGGCCAAACACTTGCAACATATTCAACAGGTTCTGCACACCCTGCGGAAGCACAATCTATATGCCAACTTGGAAAAATTCTCCTTCGACATGGACCGGGTCCATTACCTGGGATACATCAATGATAAACATGGAGAACATGTGGATCCATCCAAGATCCAAGTCATCCATGTCTAGCCATTCCAAACAACACTCATTGATCTTTAGAGCTTCTTGAGCCTTGCCAATTTCTACCATAGGTCGTGTTGGGATTCTCCCATATTTCATGGACCCTTAGCCAAATAAACAGGGGTGGTTGTAAGGACAAATTTGTGTGGGGTCAGTCCCAAAAACAAGAATTCTATGATTTGAAGCAACACGTGTGCTCAGCCCCAGTACTTTCATTACTAGACCCGCAACATACCTTTGAGATCGATACAGATGCTTAAGACTATGTCGTGGGCGCCGTTCATACTCAGCACGTCCACCCCCTAGCCTATAATAGTGAGACACTGTCAGATACTGTCCATAAGTACCCTACTTATGACAATGAAATGTACTCCATTGTGCAAGGCTTTTGCTAGTGGATACATTACATTCTTGGGAAGGAAACATTCATCCACACTGATCATAAGCCACTGCAGTTCATGCAAACACAGGGAAAATTGCAGAATGACCTCCATCAAAAGTGGTCCACATACTTGCATCAATTCCACCTCAACATCAAGTATAAAACAGGAAGCACCAATCACATCGCTGATTTCTTGAGCAGACCGTCAGTCATGAAACTCACCACGGTGCTAGACTCTTGTAGCCATGAGACATCTGGATGGCCCCAAATCTATGCGACAAACCCTGACTTTGCCACCACCTACCAAATGTTGGGTGCAAACATAGTTGTCGATAATTTCCATATTTAGGATGGGTTGTTGTGTCATCTAGGCCATAACTTTGTTCCATCAAGTGAGAGAGCGAAGATGATCTAGGAATCCCACTACAGTTGGGTGGCAGGACACTTTGGCATCGAAAAGACAATGGTGATGCTACATAAACATTTCTACTAGCCAAAACTTCGACAGGAGGTCAACAAGTATATCAGGTCCTGCACTGCCTATGCTATTGCCAAACCGAACACTAATAAATAGGGCTTGTACACCCCTCTTCCTACTCCTGACAGGCCATAGGAATCCATATCAATGGACTAGATGTCGGGGCTCCCGTCCACCAAGCGGGGAAATGACTGTGTTTTTGTGGTTGTTGATCGCTTTTCTAAGATGGCAATTATGGTTGCCTGCAAGAAGAGAATCACAACATAGGCCACTGCCAAGATCTTATTTTAACGAGTCTAGGTACATTTTCGAATCCCACAAACCATTTTCTCAGATCAGGAAAGTTGATTTCTCAGCACATTCTGGTTGAGCCTCTGGTCACTGCTAGACACCAAGCTCACCAAATCCATGGCCTTCCACCCCCAGACAGATGGCCAAACTAAGGTTGTAAATCGAATGATTGTGCATATCCTTCACATGTATAATTCAAACCACCCTCTCACATGGGATGAGAGTCTTCCCTATGTCTAGCATAGCTACAATCGAGCCCTGCATAGCTCAACCGATCACAACCCCTTTTAGGTGGGGTTGGGATTCCAACCACTGGGTCCCATAGATGTTGCACTTCCCCTTGTGGTCACCTTGACTGACTCATAACCTGCTCCAACTAAAGCTGACAAATCCACCTAGTTCATTGAGAGGATCCAACACATCTACCAATAGGTTCATGATATCTTACAGAAGTCCAATGACAAGTACAAACAACGCCATGATCAACATCAGGTGCCACATAAGTTTCAGGTGGGCGACAAAGTTTGGTTGCATTTGTAGAAAGAACATCTTGCAGGACCCCATCAGAAGCTTCACCCACTCCGTTATGGGCCATACACTATCACTAAAGCCATGGGGGATAATTCTTTTGAGCTCAACATTCCTCCTTTCCTTGGCCTGCACCCAGTGTTCAATGTGGATCTCCTTCGCCCTTATTTCCCACCATTATTGGACACCTCAGAAGTAGAAAAACAGCTGAAACCAATAGAGCTTAACCCAAACTACATACAATAGGAATCCGATGATCAGATTGTGGACACACAGATCAAGGGAACTCGACAACAAAGGATCCAACTTTATCAAGTCGACAAAGCAGGGCAGCTCCTACATCAAGGTGAGGGGCTCACCCAGGGCCAAATTCAACAGAAATTTCCTCATCTGAGGGGGGACCTCAATGAAATGGAGACCATTGATTCCTAAGGAAAGAGGATTGATCCAGATGGATATTGATGGCCATCCACATTTTCCAACTGGCTCAAAACAATTTTCTGACAATTTTGGCAATTTACTATTTTTAGCATTTTTAACTTCCAGGACCATTTTGAGTGCCTAAATGAAGGTTTTTTAGGATTGATCTCCTCAATTATATTTGAAGGCATTATTGAGGCCCCAAAAGGAATATCCTCGACAATACCTTTCCAACAGGCTATCCCACACCTAAAACGGAGATCGTATGCAAAAGTTATGACCCCAGGAAGTTGATGTACTAACTTACCCAAACGGGGTCCACATGACTTTTGGCGGTTCATCTCCTAGGGTTAGTTTTTTGAATGTATAGGGTTTTTAGAATTCTTTTTTATTGTAAAAAGGCCTTCAGAGCCTCATTTTAATCTTCTTCTTGCGAATGCATGCAATCATCACATCTCTTCTCAGAAATAAGCCGCCACCATTCCAGCAAGCTTGTTTCCACTGCATTTTACAGTTTCAGCTTATTTCATTATTGAATAGAAAACCAGTTTTATTGTATCTCTATTATTTTGTGTTAAGGACCTGTTAATAATCTTTATTCATTTCATTATGCTCATAAAATCTAGATCAGTGGTATCAGATCGGTCTCCTCCTTATCGTCTTAATGCATGTCCCCAACGAGGCCAGAGTACAAGGAGTTGGGTCTCGAGCTTGTTTCTCTTGAGGACAGAAGCTCCCACATGCCCAAGTGACCTCTCATGGTAGGAGAAAATAAAGGTGATGGGATAGGAGATCCTTTCAAACTGTTGATTGAGGAAGCCCTCATGCAACAAAGGAACATGATGATGGATAGTTTTCCGCAAATCCTTCTGTGACTACCAACAGGCGACACATCTTCTTCAAATGGAGGCATCAACCCCTTCAAGGTACAAATAAACTTCGATATTCCTATATTTGAAGGTTAGATAGATGCATATTTTGTAGACAAGGGGTTGAATCCTCAAAGTCGTTCCCCATGTCAAAGATTGGTGGGAAACTTTCTGTGAGAAAAATGAAATAGAGGAAACCTCATTATTTTGAGTCATGACCACCTAGGAATCCTTTAGGGATGATATTAAGGAACAATACTACCATGTCAGAAGTTATGACGACCTGTATACCAAATCGACCACATTGCGGCAAGAAAGAGACCAAGCAGTGCCAGATTTCAAAAATATCTTCCATACCTTGCGCACCAAGATGGGTATCAAAGATTTAGAGCAACATCTAGTGCTCAAGTATCCTGGTGCTCTGCATAGATACATCCAGAACAAAATGGAATTTCTGGACATCTCATCGTTGGGTGCGGCCTACCGATATGCCATCAAAATCGAGCAGAATCTTAAACAAAAGATGCGGAAATTTGGGTCTAGGAACCCCTCACAACAAAATCCAGGAAAGGGCAGCCCCAAACCACAGAACAAAGGACAGAGAAAATATGGATAGTATCAGGACTACTATTCCAAGCCACAAGCAAAGTAGGACACCTGAAAGACAAAGAAAGATACCGAGAAGTGGTGTGACTTCCATAAGAGCCCTTGGCATAAAATTGTTGAGTGTCGCTCAAAACAGTCGCTAGTGGACGAAGTGAGAGCCTCTGAATTAGATACAGATTCTGACTCTGAGCCAGAACCAAAAAGGGGAATATATATCATTGATGCGGAACTCAGTGCCACCATTGCTACCACCAAGATCCAGCCAGGTGAACCAAACAAGCCAGAAGAAGGAGAGCGCCTCTTCCATTCACAAATGTGGGTAAAAGGTACCACGCTGCACTTCATTGTTGATAGCGATAGACAGAATAATCTCATCTCAGCAGAGGTCATCAAGTAGTTGGCCCTACCACCAACCCTATACCATTAGAAGGTTCCACCAAGGAAGCAATCTCTGTGTCATCCAACAGTGTCGACTATCGTACAACATCAAGCTCTTCAAAGACAAGGTATTATGTAATGTTGCTCCTCTCGAAGTTTGTGACGTTATTTTGGGCCAACCTTATTTATGGAAATGACATGTTGTATATGATTCTAGGCCTCATAGTGTTATTATTACTTTGAATAGGAAATTGTATAGGATACCCGAGGCAATCCCACCTAGTGCTATTTCCTTGATCTCTGCTAAGCAATGCAAGACGGTCATCTCTAAGATGGGGAAGTTTTTCTTCTTCGTGATTCGCTCTCAGAATAAGAGAAAGATCATAACCACATATAGGGTCTCTGTGGTTGACCTCTCCACACATCAGAAGCAAGTAGATAAGTTTGTGGAGGAATAATTGGATATATTCTCCTCACCTACAGGTGTACCTCTACACTGTTAGGTCAAGCACCCCATTGATTTGACCCCTAACGCACCACTACCCAATGGGCCAGTCTATTGTCACTATTTGTTAGAGAATGAGGAGATCAATCGACAGATTGAAGAACTTCTCCACAAGGGGCATATCTTCCCCAGCTCATCACCTTGCAGGAGCCCAATCGTGATGGTACAGAAGAAAGATGGAACCTGGTGACTCTGTATTGATTACCAGGCTCTGAATAAAATCATAGTCAGAAATCAGTACTCGATTCCTTGAATCGACGACCTCCTTAATCAAATCACGAGGGCCAAATACTTCAATAAGATTGATATGGAGTCTGGCTACCACCAGGTCCCAATAGAATAGATAGATGTATGGAAGACCACCTTCAAGTCAAAGGAAGGCATTTTTGAATGGTTGGTCATGCCCTTTGGTTTGATAAATTCCCAACCACTCTCATGAGGATGATGGACGATATCCTGCTACCATTCACCAATACTTTTGTAGTGGTGTATCTAGACGACATTCTGATTTACAACAAGACTTGGGCCGAGCACTTGTAGCATATTTAGCAGGTTCTGCACACACTGTGGTAGCACAAGCTATATGGAAACATGGAAAAATGCTCCTTCGGCATGGAACGGTTCCATTACCTAGGCTACATCATTGATCAGCATGGCGTACATGTGGATACAATGAAGATCCAAGTCATTCATGACTAGCCATTGCCAACAACACTCACTGAGCTTCGGAGCTTCTTGGGCCTTGCCAATTTTTACCGCAGGTCATGTTGGGATTCTCCCATATTGCATGGGCCCTCACCCAAATAAAAAAGGGTGGCAGTATGTAGAAATTTATGTGGATTCGGTCCCAACAACAAGAGTTCGATGATTTGAAGTAGTGTGTGTTCTCAGCCCCAATACTTTCACTACCATATCTGCAACATCCCTTTGAGATCGAGANCCCAACAACAAGAGTTCGATTATTTGAAGTAGTGTGTGTTCTCAGCCCCAATACTTTCACTACCATATCTGCAACATCCCTTTGAGATCGAGACAGATGCTTCAGACTATGTCGTGGGTGTCGTTCTCACTCAGCACGGCCACCCCATGGCCTATCATAGTGAGACATTGTCAAATACTGTCTGTAAGTACCCTACTTACGACAAAGAAATGTACTCCATTGTGCAAGCCTTCCTCCAATGGATACATTAAATTATTGGGAAGGAGACAATCATCCACACTTATCATAAGCCATTGCAGTTCATGCGGACACAGGGAAAATTTCAAAATGACCACCATCAAATATGGTCCACATACTTACAACAATTCCACCTCAACATAAAGTATAAAAAAGGAAGCATCAACCGTGTCATTGATTGCTTGAGCAGACAGGCAGTTGCGGCACTCACCACAGTGACAGACTCTTGCGGCCATGAGACATATGGATGGACCCAACTCTATGAGAAAAACCCTGACTTAGCCACCACCTACCAAATGTTGGGTGAAAACATAGTTGTTGTTCATTTCCATCTTCAGGATGGGTTGTTGTGTCGTCTGGGCCATATCTATGTTCCATCAAGTGAGCAAGCGAAGATGATCTAGGAATCCCACTACAATTGGGTGGTAGGATAGTTCATCGTCGAAAAGATAGTGTCGATGCTACATAAACATTTCTACTGGATGAAACTTCGATAGGAGGTCAGCAAGTATATCAGGTCCTGCATTGCCTCCGCTATTGCCAAATCAACCACTAAGAAACATGGCTTGTACAACCCTCTTCCTACTCCTGACAGACCATGGGAATCCATCTCAATGGACTACATGTCAGGCCTCCCATCCACTAAGTGAGGAAATTATTGTGTTTTTGTGCTTGTTGATCACTTTTCTAAGATGGCGATTTCGATTGCTTGCAAAAAGAGCATCACAGTAGAGGCCACTACCAAGCTCTTATTTGAATGAGTCTTGGTACATTTTTGAATCCCACAAACCATTTTCTCATATCGGGACAGTCAATTTATCAACAGATTCTGGTCAAGCCTCTGGTCACTGCTAGACACCAAGCTCACCAAATCCACGGCCTTCCACCCCTAGAAAGATGTTCAAACTAAGGTTGTAAATCGAATGATTGTGCATATCCTTCACATGTATAATTCAAATCAACCTCGCACATGGGATGAGAGCCTTGCCTATGTCCAACATAGCTACAATCAATTCCTGCATAGCTCAACTGACCACAACCCCTTTCAGGTGGGGTTGGGATTCCAACCATTAGGTCCCATAGATGTTTCACTTCCCCTTGCGGTCACCTCGACCGACTCATATCCTACTCCAACTGAAGCGAACAAAGCCACCTGGTTCATTGAGAGGATCCAACACATCCGCAAATAGGTTCAGGATATCCTACATAAGTCCAATGACAAGTACTAATAGTGCCATGATCAACAATGGGTGCCACATAAGTTTCAGGTGGGCGACAAAGGCACTTACAGAAAGAATTCCTTGTAGGACCCCATTGGAAGCTTCGCCCACTTTGTTACGGGTCATACACTATCACCAAGGCTGTGGGGGATAATGCTTTTGAGCTCAACATTCCTCCTTTCCTTGGCCTACACCCAGTGTTCAATGTGGATCTCCTTCACCCTTATTTGCCACCATTCTTGGACACCTCAGAAGTAGCAGAACAACTGACACCAATAGAGCTCAACCCCGAGTGCATACAAAAACCATCCAATGATCATATTGTAGACACATAGATCAAGGGAAATCGAAAACAAAGGATCTAGCTTTATCGAGTCATCAAAGTAGGGAATCTCCTACACCAAGGCAAGTGGCTCACCCGGGGAAAAATTCAGAAGAAATTTCCTCATTTGATGGGTGACCTCAATGCAATGGAGACCATTGCTTCCTAAGGAGGGAGGATTCATCCAGATGGATATCGGTGGCCACCCACCTTTGTTTTAAGCACCTGTTAATAATATTTATTCATTTATTTCTGCTCATAAAATCTGGATCAGTGGTATCAGAGCGGTCTCCTCCTTGTCATCTTAATGCATGTCCCCAATGAGGTTGGAGTAAAAAGAGTTGGGTCTCGAGATTGTTTGTCTTGAGGACAAAATCTCTCACATGCCCAAGCGACCTCTCATGGCAGGAGAAAATAAAGATGACGGGATAGGAGATCCTTTCAAACTGTTGATTGAGGAATCCCTCATGCAACAGAGGAACAAGATGATGGATAGTTTTGCACAAATACTTCGGCAACTACTAACAGGCAACACATCTTCTTCAAATGGAGGCGTTGCCCCCTTCAAGGTACAAATGAACTTCGATATTTCTATATTTGAAGGTCAGATAGACGAAAATGTTGTAGACAAGTGGTTGAATCTACTAGAAGGGTATTTTTCTGTCCATAACTTTTCGAATAGAGAAAAGATTACTTTTGCACTCCTCAAAGCCGTTCCCGATGTCAAAGATTGGTTGGAAAATTTCTGTTAGAAAAATGAAATAGAGGAAACCTCATTATTTTCAGTCATGACCACCTGGGAATCCTTCAAGGATGATATTACACAACAATACTACCCTGTCAGATTTTATGATGACCTGTATACCAAATGGACCACACTGCGGAAATAAAGAGACCAAGCAATGCCAGATTTCACAAATATCTTGCATACCTTGCACACCAAGTTGGGTATCAAAGATTCAGAGCGAAATCTGGTGCTCAAGTATCACGGTGATTTGCATAGATATATTCATACTGAAATGGAATTTCAGGACATCTCATCCTTGGGCACAGCCTACCGATATGTTGTCAAAATCAAGGAGAAGCTCAAACAAAAGATGTGGCAATTTGGGCTTGGGAACCCCTCACAACAAAATCTAGGAAATGGTGGCCCCAAACCATAGAACAAAGGACAGAGAAAAGATGGATAGTATCAGGACTACCAGTCCAAGCCACAAACAAAGAAGGACACCGGAAAGACAAAGAAAGATACTAGGAAGTGGTGCGTCTTCCATAAGAGCCCTTGGCATAACACTGTTGACTATCGCTCAAAATAGTCGTTGGTGGCCGAAGTGAAAGCCTCTGAATCAGATGTGGATTCTGACTTTGATCTAGAACAAAAAAGGGGAAGACAGATCATTAATGCGAAACCCAGTGCCACTGTTGCTACCACTAAGCTCTAGCCTGGTGAACCAGACGAGCCAGAAGAAGGAGAGCACCTCTTCCATTCAAAGTTGTGGGTAAAAGGCACCCCACTGCACTTCATCATTGATAGCGGTAGCTAGAAGAACCTCATCTCAGCAAATGTCGTCAAGCAGCTGGCCTCACCAACAATGCCACACCCACAACCCTACACCATTGGATGGATCTGCCAAGGAAGCGGTCTTTGCGTCAGCCAACAATGTCGACTGTCGTACGACATCAAGCCCTTCAAAGATGAGGTATTGTGTGATGTTTCTCCTCTCAAAGTTTGTGATTTTCTTTTGGGAAAACCTTATTTATGGAAATGTCATGTTGTATATGAGTCTAGGCCTCGTAGTGTTATTATTACTTTGAAAAGGAAATTGTACAGGATACCTGAGGCAGTCCCACCTAGTGCTATTTCCTTGATCTTTGCTAAGCAATGCAGGAAGGTCATCTCTCAGACAGGGAAGTTTGTCTTCTTCATGATTCTCTCTCAGAATAAGCAAAAGATCACAACCACATCTAGGGTCTCTGCGGTCGACCTCTCCACAAAGAAGAATCAAGTAGATAAGGTCGTGGAGGAATACTGGGATATCTTCTCTTCACCTACAGGGGTACCTCTGCACTTCCAGGTCAAGCACCCCATCGATCTGAACCCCGGTGCACTGCTGCGCATGGGCTTGTCTATCATTATTCTTTGTTAGAGAACGAGGATATCAAGCGATAGATCCAAGAACTTCTCCACAAGGGGAACATCCACCCCAACTCATCACCTTGAGGGAGCCCAATTGTGTTGGTATAGAAGAAATATGGAACCTGGTGACTCTGTATTGATTATCAGGATCTGAATAAAATCATAGTCAAAAACCGGTACTCGATTCCCTGAATCGACAACCTCTTTGATCAAGTCATGGGGGCCAAATACTTCAGTAAGATTGATCTAAAGTCTGGCTACCACCAGGTCCTGATAAAACAGATAGATGTTTGTAAGACCACCTTCAAGTCAAAGGAAGTCCTTTTTGAATGGTTGGTCATGCCCTTTGGTTTGAAAAATTCCCTAGCCACTTTCATGATGATGATGGATGATATCCAGCGACCATTGCCAATACTTTTGTAGTGGTGTATCTGGATGACATTCTAATTTACAACAAGACTTGGGTCAAACACTTGCATCATATTCAACAGGGTTTGCACACCTTGCGACAGCATAAGCTATACGACAACTTGGAAAAATTCTCCTTTGGCATGGACCCGGTCCATTACCTAGGCTACATCATTGCTCAGCATGGCGTACATGTGGATCCAGCCAATATCTAAGTCATCCGTGACTGGCTAGCCCCAACAACACTCACTGAGCTTAGGAGCTTCTTGGGCCTTGCCAAGTTCTACCGCAGGTTGTGTTAGGATTCTCCCATATTGCATGGGCCCTCAGCCAAATAAACAGGGGTGGTGGTAAGGCGCAATTTGTGTGGGGTCGGTCCCAACAACAAGCATTCAATGATTTGAAGTAGCACGTGTGTGCATCCCTATTACTTTCACTACCAGACCTGCAACATCCATTTGAGATCAAGACAGATTCTTTAGACTATGGCATGGGTGTCGTTCTCACTCAGCATGGCCATCCCGTGGCCTATCATAGTGAGAAGATGTCAGATACTGTTTGTAAGTACCCTACTTACGAAAAAGAAATGTACTCCATTGTGAAAGCATGCCGCCAGTGGAGACATTACATTCTTGGGAAGGAGATAGTCATCCACACTTATCATAAGCCATTGCAGTTCATGCAGACACAGGAAAAATTGTAGAATGACTTCCATCAAAAGTGGTCCACATACTTGCAACAATTCCACCTCAAGATCAAGTATAAAATAGGAAGCACCAATCGCGTTGTTGATTGCCTGAGCAGATCGCCAGTCATGACACTCACCACGGAGCTAGACTCTTGTGGCCATGAGACATCTGGATGGCCCTAACTCTATGAAGCAGACCCTGTCTTTGCCACCACCTACCAAATGTTGGGTGCAAACGCAGTTGTCGATAATTTCCATCTTCAGGATGGGTTGTTGTGTCGTCTGGGCCATATATGTGTTCCATCAAGTGAGAAAGTGAAGATGATCTAGGAAGCCCACTATAGTCGGGTGGTAGGACACTTCGGCATTGAAAAGACAGTGGCAATGTTACAGAAACATTTCTACTAGCCGAAACATTGACAAGAGGTCAACAAGTATATTAGGTCCTACACTACCTGTGCTATTACCAAACTGACCACTAAGAAACAGGGCCTGTACATCCCTCTTCCTACTCCTGACAGGCCATGGTAATCTATCTCAATGGACTACATGTCGGGCCTCCCATCCACCAAGCAAGGAATTGACTGTGTTTTTGTGGTTGTCTGCAAGAAGGGCATCACAGTAGAGGTCACTGCTAAGATCTTATTTGAACGAGTCTAGGTACATTTGGAATCCCACAAACCATCATCTCAGATTTGGACAGTTGATTTCTGAGCACATTCTGTTCGAGCCTGTGGTCACTGCTAGAAACCAAGCTCACAATATCCACGACCTTCCACCCCATACAGATGGCTAAAATGAGGTTGTAAATCGAATGATTGTGCATATCCTTCACATGTGTAATTCAAATCACCCTCACACATGGGATGGGAGCCTTCCCTATGTCCAACATAGCTACAATTGAGCTCTGCATAGCTCAACTGACCACAGCCCCTTTCAGGTGGGGTTAGGATTCCAACCATTGGGCCCCATAGATGTTTCACTTCCCCTTGCGGTTAGCTCGACCGACTCATCTCTTGCTCAAATTGAAGATGAAAAATCCACCCAATTCATTGAGAGGATCTAGCACATCTGCCAACAGGTTTAGGATATCCTACATAAGTCCAATGACAAGTACAAACAGTGCCATGATCAACATYGGGTGCCACATAAGTTTCAGGTGGGTGAAAAAGTTTGGTTGCACTTGTAGAAAGAATGCCTTGCATGACCCCATCAAAATCTTCACCCACTCCGTTATYAGTCGTACACTATCACCAAGGCCATGGGGGATAATTATTTTGAGCTCAACATTCCTCCTTTCCTTGGCCTACACCCAGTGTTCAATGTGGATCTCCTTCACCCTTATTTCCCACCATTATTGGACACCTCAGAAGTAGAAGAACAACTGACACAAAAATAGATCAACCCTGATTGCATACAATAGGCATCCAATGATCATATTGTGGACACACAGATCAAGGGCACTCAACAATAAAGGATCAAACTTTATCGAGTTGTCAAAGAAGGGAAGCTCCTACACTAAGGCAAGTGGCTCACCTGGGGCCAAATTCAACATAAATTTCCTCATCTAATGGGGGACCTCAACACAATGGATAAAATTGCTTCCTAAGGAGAGATTATTGATCCATATGGATATCGGTGTCCACCCACCTTTTCCAACTGGCTCAAAACAATTTTCTGACAATTTTGGCAATTTACTATTTTTAGCAGTTTTAACTTCTAGGACCATTTTGAGGGCCTAAATAAAGGTTTTTCAGGATCGAGATCCTCAATGATAACCAAAGGCCTTATTGATCCCCCAAAATGAATCTCCTCAACGATACCTTTACAACAGGCTATCACACGCCTAAAACAGAGATTGTATGCAAAAGTTACAACCCAAACAGGGCCCACATGACTTTTGGCGCTTCATCTCCTAGGGTTAGGTTTTTGGATGTCTATCATTTTTGGAATTCTTGTTTATTGTAAAAATTCCTTCAGAGCCTCATTGTAATCTTCTTCTTGCAAATGCGTGCAGCTGTCACATCTCTTCTCAGAGATAAGCCGCCACCATTCTAGCAAGCTTGTTTCTGCTGCATTTTACAGTTTCAACTTATTTTGTTATTGAATAGAAATCTAGTTTTATTGTATCTCTGTTATTTTGTGTTAAGAACCTATTAATAATCATTATTCATTTATTTCTTCTCATAAAATTTGGATCAGGGATCCTACTAAATACACAACAAAATCTCCCTAAGATCGACCTAGTGATCCTATATAAAAAATGGGTAGATTCCTATGGTTTTCTAGATCTAGAACAAACAATCTATTTTAGACCAATTAAGGGTGGATCAACATACCTTTAATCTGAATTTTGTTCATGTATGTCATGGCTGATGTAGATCTGAAGTTCCAACACCAACTCCTATCACATTCTCTCTACGTACAAGCAACAAAAAATACCAATATTATTCTTTCTCTAGTATTAGAAATCATAAACATGTATAGGATCTAATTTTATTTACCATTAATAAAATCAAATCCAAACCATTCATGAACTCTACAAAAATGATTTGGGAAATCTATTGATCTATTAAATATCATAGTCAACTTACATCACAATCATACCTTGGTGACGATGTCATTCTCCATTGGATCGTTGCTCCTTGTTTCTCCCTTCATCTTCTTGGTCAGGCTAGGCTCTCTTACTTATGTATGTGATGGATAGGACAAGGACCTATGCAAATTGGTAGCATGATATTACTCTTGAATTCTCCTCCCCTTTCCCAAGAATTTCCTTTGTTATATAACTCTTTTGAGGAGGCCTGGGAGAGCTTATAGATCTTCTAGAGACCGCTAGAGACTCAAATGATGTGAGTTCCTAGGCCCTTTCCACTAAGATACAACCCATCCCTCACTTATCTCCTTGTAATTTACCCAATATAGAATTTTCAAGGGTCATCGCCTGTTGAACTACTATTTTCAGGTGATGAGCATTGCTTTTCTTCCACTATGTGTCCATTGATGATCTCTAAAAAGGGATCAAATCTTAGGCAAAACATGCATTTTGGATTATATCCTCTTCTGAATTCCCTTCTAGCATGTAGGGTGGAAATTGAGGCTATAAAAAATGCCCCATAATGTGTGAGGTCAAGAAAGGAATGGATGGTCAAAATACATTACAATAAAATAGCGTCCATATGAGGTAGCGTGAGGAGAGAGAAAAGAAGGTTTGGAAGCCAAAAAATTCCTGCAATCAAACACCAAATATGAAAACATAAATACAACATCCCCTAGGTAGATATACTTAGACTCTGAATGAGCATGGACACCAAACAATACATTGTGAATCCATGATGTGAAATGTTAGACCATGGCCATGAAAAAATACATAGTGGATCTATGTCATCAATAGGATCGTGGCCCTGAGACAATATATTGTGGATCTACGTCGTGAACAAAATCATAACCACCAAAAAATACAATGTGGATCTATGACATAACTTATATATATCAGGAAGACAACAAGCACTAAGGAGAGTGCTCTCTAAGTCTTCAAAGTACTCATAGATAAGTGATATACTCCATTGCAAATTGGGAGGGGGTGTTGTGAATGAATGATGTGGCCCAAAACCCAAGGTCTTCGTCATTGTTATAGCACAAGTTGTAGGTTGGTAAAATCTCAACACAACCACAAAATCAAGTGATACAACTTGGGAATCCTACACCCAATGTCACCTCGATGTAGGTCTAGCACTTCAAGGGTGAATGGGTAACTCTAGAGAGGCGATCTCGGTGACCCTAGGGGGAAAAAGACGGGGATGATATAGATGGAATTGGAACCCCTATAGGTCAAGTATAAATGGAGTGATAAGTTTAAATAGATTCCTTTTAAGTCAAGTGATTGTTTATCCAAAGGCGTATTACTTCTTTGGATGATTGTACCTACCCGAGACACAAAGAAAGACACCTTGAAATGATATATGTTAGTATGGATCAACAGGTTAATCTTGTTGTCCCTAATTTGCAACAATAGATAACAATTTATATCAGCAAATAAAGCATTCTAAATTAGCATGTAAAGGCATAAGATCAACCAATGATAATAATTATTAATGAATTAGGCAATCAATTATGACTTAGATATGTAACTTTGAGGTTGAATAAAGAAAGTTGTTATAACATGTATTTTCTCTTGAAAATTGAAGCCTTATGGTTGTAGAATTCAATGGTATGCAGCAACAAAATCAACCACAATAAATTGCCAAGAACTAGACCAAAAAGTGCACCCTAGTTAGTATACTAGGTGAGTGAAGTTAGAGAGAATTCTTAGGGTTAGTTTGTGAGATAAGAGGGAGTTAGTATCTAGGGTTATGCATCCCTAATAGTTGTAGGTTAAATTTTGTAACAACAATTAAAGTAGTGGGAGAGAGGGGATTCCCTAGTAGGGGAAGAGTCTATTGAGGGGTCTGAGATCCCTTTAACTCAACAGTAGGAATCAAACCCACCTTAGAGGCCCAATTAGACTTTGTATCATTTGATGGGTGGAATGGTTATTTAGATATTTCGATCTAGCTAATTTATCGATGGGATTTACTTAGTGATTTATAGGACATATTTCTGTGAAAGTTCCTCCTTCATATTAGATGAATCTGATAAAGTAAGGTGTGATGGTATAAACCAATTGATAGAAGGGATTATTAACTACTGAAGAAGGTTGAGCGTGGATAAACCCCGTGCTCTAGCATGCAGAAAACTATATTCACACCTATTACAAGTCTAGTAATAATACATTAACTTGTTGGTATTTCAGCAGTGACTGAGATACAATTATTGAAAGATAATACACATGAAATAAGATGAGCAAGAAAAATAGTTTCCTTAGCTCTACCATCAATCACACATTAACACAACGATTTGTTTTTCATCACTAAGAACAAAAGAACTATTTAAATATTGAAATAGATAGCTTATCAATAGATTCAACAACTCTTACTCGTTACAGTATCAACTACTAAAATAAAATTTGGAAGGAGTTCCTCCTCAATCCAATCACATAACACCTTTGGTGAAAAAACAAAATTTTGTCTCTGGTTCTAAACAAAACTTCTCAATTAAGGTTGCTCAGAAATAGTTCTTTAAAATTCTCAACAAAGAGGGTCTTTTCCCCAAAACCATCAACATTTTATAAAATGCCAATCCCCCTATTCCTAAAGAATCACTAACTAAAAATAGTTGCTACAAGTTTGTGTTAATTAAAAAAAAAAAATTCAACGTGGTGCTTGATCACTTTGTTCTTTGGAAATCGTATCGTGGTTCTACTAGAGTGGATGAATCCTCTCATATTATGACCACTTGACGAAGATATTCTCACATGTGTTATCATACAGGAATCTGTGCTGGCCCATCGAGGTTGAAAGGGTTTCCTTCACTTCTATTTCCCATTCTCTATATTTGGCGAATTTGGCACTTAAACGTTGCAGAATTGCATGAGCCTTGATCGGATGTTCCATAAACTTATGTATTTGACCTGGTTGCATGCTTTCCATCTATGTGATCTCCACTCCCCATGTTGAGTCTTTTTTTGCATGTTGTTTGACTATGTCATGAAAATCGACAAAGTATTCGGGTGCGTCGAAATATGGGAGGCCAATTCCTTTCATCTCTTGATTGATCTCTTCCAAAATTATTTTGCACTCGACCCACCTCTTATGTATTTCTCGCTGAGGTTCCTGGGCCATATTTACCTAGTATTTGGCTTCTTTCCTGATTCGGGAGATGTTTCTATCCATCAACATTCAAATTCCATGCTCCTATGCATCTCATCCCTTCTACACTACGTTGATGTAATTGATTCGTTATACAACTTGGTATGATTTTTCATACCATCTCTCCATGTCCTTATAGGTTTCCAATTCCATAAGGGTATATTCTTGATAATCAACTACACCTACAATGAAGAGATGTCTTTCGCTCGTGAACTTTTCATATGCATCTTGGAATTCACTCTTCACAAAAACTATGGCATGTGTTGAGCCTTGGTAATATTTTTCTAAATGGCGTAGATGGTCGAGCTCCTTCTGTGTGGTAGCTAGTTCCTTTTCATATCACTTTTCTCGATCTAGTGTGGCATCAGTGATAGACATCCCTACATCGATGAGCTCAGATGTCTTTACATTCTCTTTTTTGAACAACTTCTCTTCCATGGTGATGAGAGTAGAGCTATCCAGCATGAGTCTTTTTTTCTTGGTGGTCCTCCTCATGATAGCTTTCCTCTTCTTGTCGTAAGTGATTACCTGTATATTGGCGAACTTATCAACTGGCTCGTGAATTTTTTGTTCTCCCCAAGTCATAGTGTTTCCCAAGATTCCTTATGTATGTATTTTCTCTAGGACCAACTCTTGTACTTCTTTTCCAGGGGAAACTTCCACATGTTCCAATGGATCGACCTTTGTTTGGTGTTCATTGGTTGGTGAGTTATCAGCCAAAATTGAAGGGACGGTGACAAACTCAATATTTACTTGATGATCAATTATTGAGGTGTCAATCTCTGGCTGTTGCAATTCCTCATTTTGTCCACCTAAACCTAGCTCATCCCTGGAACCGTCTTTCGGGGTCCTTGATAGGTACAGAATTTAAGTGTCTATGATACTTTCAGCCTTATGGTCTCCCTGCAGAGGTTTTGGAATTGATACATCGAGACTTTGATTAGATTTCCCCCCCGGTTCTTTCTCCTATATATTTGGTATCAGAGTTATAAGTGAGACCTTCGAACTCTCTTCATCATCATATATGGTTATTATCTCAAATAGGGTATTAGGCACACCCATTTCACCTAGTTTTCTTGGAATCTCATACTGGGTTGGAATGGGCACTAGTGATCTAGCCTGTGGTGATGGAACTATGGGATTTTTCATACCGGTGATTTCCTCCAGCTCTGTTGACTTTGAGCCATTTATCTCCTATCTAATTGTGATTGGGTCAGTTGGAATGATTCTCATCATTTCTACTAGTTGAGGGTCATTCTCTAGCTTCTCGATGACTCTTTGGGCTCCTTCTAGTAACATCACCCCCCTCCTTTGTGCCTTTGTGTTTTTTGTTGCTCTATTTTATTCTCTAACCCTGAGAGATTCTTCAGTCGTATGTTCTATCTTTTCAACTTGCTCATCCATACTCATAGCTTTGAACCTATTCATGTTCGGGTTATATTTTCTCTGTAGTACCTCCTCCCAGTCCTGAGCACATTCTTTAAATATCTAATCTTCAAACTTGTCATGTGTGTATGGCCAGCGGGAAGACACTTGTGATGCATCTTGGGGAACTATGCCTTTAGGGTCATGTTTGAGGAATCGACATGTCGGGAACCTGTATTCTAGTTGGCTTAAACCCTCTTGTTTATCTTGCGCAGTGTCTTTCACTATGAAAAATCCTACATGGAAACCATAGGGTATGAATGCTCATTTCTTGTCCTTAACCAAAGTGTCATTATAGCCCTACAGGATGGTCTAATAATAGACTTATCCTACAAAAAGCCGGTCTGGGATGTGAGAGGGGAGTAAATTTGGTGAATCAATGGCTCTAAAAACCCTGATATAAGTTGTGGTTTTATCTAGGTACCAGTGGCCTACTTTTAAAATCATTTTCTTGGCCTCTAGAGATAGTCTTGGGCATTCTTTTTAAAAATAATGAAATACACTCGAGCTATGAATTCATCGCAAATGAGAGCATACGATTTCTTGTACTTGTTTTCCCACAGGATGTTGAAGTAAACATGTACATGTATCTCTACGACATGCCATCTCAGATTCATGCTAGTGAAGACATTCCTTGCACATATTACGTCTAGCAGATAAGAATCCATGTGAAAAGTGGGTGCTTCTCCCTCCTTCGGTGTCTGATCCTCCAATATATTGGTGCTCAATTGCTTGGAAATGATTGCTCCCTAGTTGAATCTACTCCTGGAAATAGCCACAGTGTATGCCAGAAAAATCCATGCCTCTAAGAACTTGGCACAATATTTTTCCCCATATAATCGGTAAATTAGAGCCATTAAGTAAATATATGGCTCCCTCAAATTTATTGCCCTGTACTAGCCATTGCTCTGGTTTGTGAAATTCTTTTCCTCCTTCCACCAGGAGTCCATCAATCAGATGGTGTTGTGGAATTAATAGAACTTCACCATGAAATATGTGTTCAACTGCTCCTCTGGGTCCCCGATCTTATAATATTTCTGGACTTCTATCGAGATAAAAACTCTAACACATCCACCATTCTCGTAATTGATTAGGAACCTCTGCACGTCTACATGATCGATTATCCAACTCAGACTCTCAATGCAAGGAAATAGTGAAGTTTGACAAGCTACCATATGCAAGCACGACCGCCAGATATTCAAAAAAACCTGGTCATCGTGTACCCTTACATCCGGGTCAATGTGGGTAATAAACTTCGAGTAATCTTCCTGGTTAATTATGTTGAAGAAATGTCCCCATTGTGGGAGCATCATCTTTGATCCAATAGTTTATTATGTATCGCCAAAAGTAGGGGGTTGGGGAAATTCCTTCTTATTCAATGTTTTGATGATCGGTTCCACTCTGGGAGAAAATTCCAATTTCCTTGCAGCGTCGAGAGAAGATCCTTCGCCAACCTCTGCTTCCTTCAATTTTGGTGCCCTTAGTGAGCGCTTGGTCATTAGATTCCTTGGAGGCATTTTTTCTTGCAGAGAGAACATCGTTAGACATTGTTTTGTATATACAATGTTGATACATAAAAATGTGATCTCCGAAATTATAAAATTAACACATACCTCTTCTTCGCACTAGCTTAACCTAGTTTTGAAATTATGAGAATCAAACGCAACTCTTGAGACGCTCTCTTCGCTTCTTCGGCTGCTCTAGAAATGAGAAACTTGTGTGCATAATTTAGGTGTTTGAATTTTTATTAGTTATTTAAATGAAGATAATACTTACCTTATCACATCAGTTATTCAATTCAAGGTGTAGGTGTGATTATACAAAATCTATCGCTATATCAACATTATGCTCGAGATTTAAATGCATTTGTAGGTTGACAGTGCAGGAGTGGGATATAATATGGTTCATCGGTGATTTAAAATTCCCTTTGTATGATCAAGGCATGGGGTAGCAACGTATGTAGAGTGAAACATTAATTTTCCTATTAAATGGAAGAATTTGATCTTATTGTGTGCTGAAAACGTCCCATCATTCCACTAATTTAACGGGTGAATCATCAGTTAGTGCTTTTCTTTAGACAATGTTCGATGATATCTCTTTTCAAAAACTCTGACGTCAATCCATATTGTCATACAGTGGAAATATTGACTTGGAAGTGTGATTAGGACATGGGTAAACCTAAGGTGACTCGAGATGAAACTAGGTCACACGAAATGCCTACACGACAAAGACACATGGCGTTTGAGACTGGAATATTCATTTAATCGTGTTTTTTGGAAACGAGGATTTTCATTATATAAGTTTTTTAACAAATAGGTCCTACCTTTCCAATGCCGAAAAATATTAAGGATCAGAGAAAAGTTTAAACAAGTGTTCCCGGATTATACCCCTCGAAACTTGTCGATGCCGAAAATTCATCGAGGATCAGTGATCGGAGATGTGTCAATGCAAAAATTTTCCATAGCTTGAATCTTTGAGACTTCACCGACCCCAAACACACATATCAGTACTTGGCTATCAAAGTTTCATCATGGCCCAATTCAATTGATTATCCCTCTCATATTTCACTTACACCGATGGGAAATTGCCCATTTCTTGAATCTTCTTTGCGAACAACCATCACAAATCTACTTCGATTTTTACCAATGTCGATGATCCATTGACGATTGACAATTATTTTTACTATGTGGTAATTTTACTTGCTCGGATTTTTCCAATGCCGAACATAAGCGCGTGGATCACAATTTTAGCTGCAGATTCTTACTTAAAATGATAAGTTCTTCTTACACACAAAGGTTTCACTTTGACAGGTTCAAATAAATCCAACTTGATTGATGATGAGACATGAAAACAAAATTAGTTATCCCTCCCCAACGGACTCAATTAAGAAAGAAGAGAAAAAGAAAACAAGTGGTACCCAAAAAAAGAATAAATTTTCATATAATATTTTAGGGTGTGTTGAGCACTCAACAAAGTTCCCTCAATGTGGAAAACCAACTTCAAGCAAGAGATCTTTCAAAAGAAAAAATTTCACATTTTCCAAGGCAATGATTTTATATCTTCAATGCGGAAAAGAAATGACTAGTGCCTTTAAATATTGGGTTAATGGATTCAAGTAAATGAACTAGATATGTTACTTCCTTGGGTTTGTAAATCCTCTTACATCCCAAGGCAAGTATCTCTAGTTATGGTTTGAGAATGATGGGTGTAAATCCTCTTACTTCCTCAAACAAACCCTTGAGAAATCAATGAAATTCAAGAAATAAATGATGAAGACTAAAGTGGGGGTGTAAATACTCTTACTTCCCACTTATCTCCTATCACAATAATCCTTGACTTGAAACGATGATAGCATAAGAGTAAAATACTATACCAAAATCGAAAAATATTCTAAGAAAATCCATCATAAAAGCCAGAAACCATTCATCCAAGGCTAGAACCTCATTCCTCTATCAACCATTCATCAAGATAGCCATAAACAAGTGCACAAGAGACACATAATCCAAGTGTAGAAATTTTTTTAGATCAAGTCTTCTCACACGAGGGAGAGTTGTGTTTAAATTAGATCTTATGATCTCTTATTTATAAAAAATGTGACCAATGTGACTTGACCACATATTAAGGGGTATACCACAAGACTAGGGGTCAACAAACCTAATATTTCCTCGTTTAACAAAGTAATATTAAAAAATTCATTTAAAATTTCACTTTTTCACAAATGGAACCCTAATTTACATGGACGTCACCCCTTTAGGGGATGTTTTTCCACTTGGGACAAGTCATTAGTGTTGGAGAATATATGGTAGGCCTCCAAAGGCCACATATCAAGAATCTATGCAATCTCCTCATGGCCAAGGCCTCATCCTCCTCAAAACGTGCATGTGTCAATGAGTCATAACACCACCACCAAACCCTGACCCCCAAGTATGGAGTCAAGCTCAAAAAGAAGACATGTTTCCCTTCTTGGGAAAATTGTTTGGCATGTGAGGGTTGGGCTAGGTCTTCCATGTCATCTTTTAGGTATTCAATTCTTCATCTCTATGATCTATCATGTGGACCCTTGGCATCCAACTTATGGGCTTGTAGCCCCATGGAATCCCAAGCTAGGCTTGTTCTCCCAAAAATTTCCACCAACTAGGTCCTGCAAAGACAAATGAGCATGCCCTCCAAGGATCTCAAGTCATAACATAATGATAAGTGAATCCAATAAATAAATGAGCCACCTAATTAGCATGTGCATCAAAGATAACTATATCAAACAATTAATTTCTCAAAAACACTATGCGACTTTTCAAGCTTGAATATGGGAGGGTTAACGAGGTGTCATATTGGGTAGATCTTCCCCTAGGTCAAGGAGAGTTCCCAAGATATTCCCTAAGCCATGTAAAGTGGGTGAAGTGGTTGGGATCAAGATTCAATGGGAATAGGGCTCATGACATACAAGGGGTCGTAGTGTCTCATTCATGGGTGCCTTTGTAGTGGGTGTGTGGTACCTTCTGTTGTTCCTGACATTAAACTTAAGTCTCAAAGAATAATGTCAGGCATCAGGAAAGTTTAAGAGAGTGTTTTTTTTAAATTTCTTTTTCTACCTTAATTACACAAGAAAAAATCCTTAAATGAAATTAACAGTATGTCAGCACAGAGGTCGTATTTCATGTTTGAGTCAAATTGCAATATTGAATGGTGAGAGAAAACTACAAAATTGTAAAATGAAGCAAGGAAACAATTGCTGAATAATATCACTTCGTTATAGTGGAAGAAAATAGAAGGTATAACCTTGAATAAAGCATAAGATACAGTAATCCACATAGCTCGCAGGTCTTGATTTACTCATAGTAAATGCAAAGGAAAAACTTCTTACTTAACAAATTACTAATGAAATAAGATTATAGTAGTTGTTATACTAAATTGAAATCAAACATTTATCAAGGAATACATAAAGAAATGTTGAGGTATGGAAAAACAGAAGAAACACATAACCCAAACCAAGAAAAAATTGGAATCTTTTTCTGCACTTGTATTAATACTCAATAAGGAGAGTTTTCTCCATTACATTCATCAAGAAGCATCCCTTAATAGATCTTCAATCTATGTATTTATACAAAATTGTCACAACTCAAAACTTTTGGACTTCTCATAATTTAAAATATTAAATATCTGAAATAAGAAAATAGAGCATAGAGAATGATGAGCTTCGTTGGCAATTTCTTCGTCTGCAGGTCGAAACCCTTTTGTCTTCTGATCTTCTTGATATTCTGATACAATGTCCTGGTCATCATAGCTTTGTTTCCATTTGTATAATTAGCTATATCCAATAATGTAATAACACTTTCTTACTTGTTTCTGGATGTGCTAGCTTTCTCATATTCAATGCATTGGATGCATCTACTCACTAATTTCACCAGCAGCCCTAAAGGCTTAGTTGCTTGATTTGCCTCAAAAGTGTATAACTTCCTTTCTACTTGAGGAAGATTTTCTTGTATCCTTTTTGCTCCTTGATATATAACCTGTAATTTCAAGATTGTGTTTATTATCCATTTATTTATTTGAAGGAGATCAATTTGGTTCGTTTTCTAAATGGCCACCAAGGCCTCTTCCTTTCTCATTCTGGAATTATATTGGTTCTTTGCTATATAAATTTGACCCAAGGCTTCGAAGATAGAATTTCCTTCCAAATCAATTAGTCTTTTGTATAGAAAGGACAATGCTTCTAGACAAGCTTCATTTACCTCTCCTGCAAGTCTTTTGCTTTCTGTTGGATTGGTTTCCCAGGATTTTAAAGCTTTATCACCTCTTACTTGTTCTAAAATAAAATTCGAGGAACATCTGAGAAATAATCCTTTGGTACTAATAAGAAAGCCTCCTGAAACTTAAATCAAGATGAATGATCTTCTCTTTCTTTTATGTAGATGTATTTCAAAAAAATGATCTACTGCCTGGTAGTAATTCTGGATGGCCTCTACCTTCGTAAAAAGATCTTGCTAGGCAATTTCCATTTTTTCATTTATTTCCATAGCTTGAGTCTGGAAAGACGAAATATCCCCTGAGGTACCTTCGGTCAAACCCAACTTAGCTTGTAATTGTTTTATTAGTTCAACATGTTGGGTGATAAGTCCTTGATTGAACTGTGAATTTCTTTGGATCTCATCAAAGTTGGTCAGGAGTCATTGGATTTGTTGTTTATCAGATGCTCTGATATGCTAGAAATATCGAATCATTTTTTTCTAGATAGTCTGCTCAGTTGAGTGTATTTTATTTTGAAGTTTCTCTACCAACATGGACTTTTGTTGCAGTTGTTCGGCCAAATTTTCCACAGACCATTGATTAGCAGTGGCAAAAGCGCCCAACGACCCTGCAACCTCCTTTGCAAACTCTGTATCATCTTGGTTTTTTCCATCATACAACATTATTTTCCTTTTGACTATCTCTCCATCTTTCTGATGTGTTTCTCGTTTGACAATGGCTCTCCTTTTCTTACTGAAAAAGAAGTCTGAAGGAGGCATTTCTTTGGGTGAAATCAGGGTGAGATCGTCTATAAAAATGACTTCGAAACTAGGATTTCCAAAGCTTGACTACAACGATGTCAATGAAGTAATAGGGGAGTATATCTCTATCCATGGTTTTTGCTCAGCAGTACTGGCAACAGATTTGGTTGGTATATAAGGCGATGTATTACGCCCTTTCTTTAGAAAAGGCTCAAGTTGAGCCTTTTCTTGAGTGCCTAATGGAATTGAAAATGAAGTCTCTACTTTTTGCATTAAAACTTCAATGCTCTTTGGGTTTTCTTCAGTATATTTCTTGCTAGAGATCCTAGTTCCAAAGCTCAGAGGTACATTTTTCTGTGTAGGCGAAATGACTACCGATTCTCCATGTAATACTTTCAACAAGTTTTTTTGTCTGTGCCTTTGAAAGCTGAAGAAACTGGCATGTTGATCCAAGGACAAGTTTTGGACTATGTTCAGTACTTCGTCATAAGACCTGAACCCCCTGAATACTTCGTCATGTGGGGAGTTTTTATGCACATATCTCTTCATGTTGTATTGTTCCAGGTGATTTTCCATGATTATGTGAGGGGCATGCCTCTTAAATTCAATGTTAACCAACTTGACATCCTCCAAGGCTGCAGCCTCAACTTTGGAGTGAACAAAGTCTAACAATGAAAACATACCAACCTGGAGAGGGAAGGTAGGCCATGCCTTTTTATGGGCTTCTTTCAGCTCCTTGTTGATGCCTCTTGTCACTGTTTGATAAGCTACTTCTTGGCATACTATTATTTCTAGTAAAAACCTTGGGAGAGCGTGTGGAGAGACCGAGCATCCGAAAACCCTGATGTAAGAGAAGTTTTCGTCTATGAACCAATCTGCTATTTTTCCCAAATTTCCCATGATTTTTTCTGAACTTCAAGGGGGTGGGCAACCATATAAATCTATATGGATCGGCACTACTACATTTTGGAATATTTTGTAGCTTTTCCTCCCACAGTTTGGAATCATAAAAATGTATAGGTTATGCACTAGTTGGAGTTGATGGATTACTAAGAGGGGGGGTGAATCAGTAATAACATAATTATAATCCTTTTTCTTCAAATGTTATATCAATGTAGAAATATTATCCAATAATGAGAAATACGAAATAAACAATCACACGAATACACATTACACCAGTGTTTTACGTGGAAACCCAAATCGGGAGAAAACCACGAAATTCTTTTTCTTATATGTCTTGAAGAATTACATTCATTGGAAGCACCAACTTCCTTTGTTTTCTAGATGCAACTGGAAGGAGGCTCCAACCCCCTAGTTTCTCAGGCTACAACCTGAGGGAAGCTCCAACTCCCCAATTCTCTGTCTACAACCAAAAGGAGGCTACAACCCCCTATGTTCTCCGGCTACAACCAGAAGGTGGCTACAACCACTTGTCCTTGCCCCGTCCAACTGCCCTGAAGTAGAAGTTGAATGATGGAACCATTGTCAACCTATCACTGTGAGATATACTGATGTACAACTGTATCAACCTGTAGCACTGCCCTGTATCCAATATGTACAACTGTCCTGTAATCAAACCGTTCCTGAACAGAACATGTATCTAAAAAAATACAATAGATACATGACCTATAGTGATGTAGCCTATGTATGTACACACCCTATCTGTTATGCAGTCCACGTATGCCTTCTGAAACTAGGGTTTCCTTTCACTTGAAAACTTTTGACCCTTTGTAACTTCTTTCACATAGATTTGTAACCTATCACTGTATCCAGACTGTAACTGTACCCTGTGCATGCATCCTCATACATAACCTCTACTCAAGGAAAGTATGTCTTTCTCTAGTCATCTGCCATATAGGTATGTTTAATCATGAACTAGTATAATATCCCTCACATGATCTTAGTCATCAACCCCTTTATGATAGTCAATTTCTCAATACATCAATAAATACAAGATCTCAACCATGTACCATAAAAACTCTTGGCCATATGCCAAGAAATACAAGATGTGCCTCAACAAGAAGTATTAATGATAAATTTACCAACACTAGATTTCTGTAGATATGACTTATACAGAATATCCCATGTAGCCACTAGTCTCTCTAGGGAGAATCCTCAAATATCCATTGCCATTCCTCATGCATACATCAAAATCCAACTATTCATAGAAATAAGACATACCTTTTGAACCAATGGATGGATCTGAGGTACCTGAGCACTCTAGACCTTCCTAGGAGCTTGATCTCAAAATCTGGAACCTCTGCACCTTCATCTTCTCAAGTTTCATGGCTTTATCAACATGTACTCACCCTATACACAGTCATCCCGCGTACATACTCACCCTATACATAGACAAACCACATATACCTTCAATGTATATGCACCCTATACACAAACAACCCGTGTATGCCTCATAAAATAGGGTTTTTTGTGAATCCAAGATTTTTGTTGTCAACCCTTTGTGCTACCTCAGACGTTCGCCACTTCAGATGTATCCACAAGTATTTACAAGAAGCTTTACACAAGAAAATAAATATACAATATGTACAAGTGTGTTCTTAATGAGTGAGCTTTGCCTCTTATTTATATCTTCATGTAGCATTACACTTTCCTTATTTTAGGGCTTCTTCATTTAAAGTAAATTATTTTGCAAATTACTTTGACCCTTGGGGGATTCTATAAGACTCATGAGGGGTTCTCCAACTTCATATGGTAATAACTCTCCAACCATGAGGAGTTATGTGACGTTCCACATACCATCGGAAACAGCATGACAAACACTATCCATCTAGTATATTTTCCCTGACAATTTCAGTGTCCTTCAACTCATTATTCCAGAATTAAGCATGGGTTCTCTTACTCCATAAAGCGTCTTCTCGTTAGGGATTTCACCATAAAGGGAACACTTTGGATTTAATCCATATTTACTTCTTATCAACCATGACAAGACAATAATAAGTCATCTTTACATCAAACAATCTAGGGTCCATTACCCAAACCTTTGTGTTGCGGGGCTTTCTTCAAGGGTTGACATCAATGACAACCAACCTTAATAAAAAATAACCCCCTTTGGCATTGATGGAAACACTCTGATGCAATACTGAAATCATATCACTCATGCTCCCCCTGGAACCATGCCTCTGTCCTCTACATCTGATAAATATTCTCCCCATGGAACCATGCCTCTGTCCTCTATATCTGATAAATCTGCTCCCCCTGAAACCATGACTCTGTCCTCTACATCTGATAAATCTCTCCCCCTTTGTCATCAATGGAAAAGGTATATTTCCATTCAGGGCTTCTCCCCCTGACTGAACTATCCTCTTATGGTGCTTGCTCGTGCAAATCTAAGACATATAATATAATCATTCAAAAAGAATTAAAAAATAATTAATTTTGGAGTAGAAATAACTCCAAGTCTTTGGCGAAGATATTCAAAGGATTCTCTTGGAAGTGGTTTTGTAAATATATCTACCACTTATTCTTTTGTTCCCATATACTCAACTCTGATATTCTTTTCTACAACCTACTCCCATGGAATGTGCTTTGTCTTGGAGTGCATCACCGCATTTTTCGAGTTACTGATGGGGCTTGTATTATCACAATAGATTGGAATGGGCTCATCATACTCAACTTGTATATCTGTCAGAGTTTGTTTCATCCAAAGAACCTGTGTACAACATGATATTGCTGCAATATACTCTTCCTCGGTTGTAGATAAATATATTGATGATTGTTTCTTGCTTAGCCATGATACTAAACACTCACCCAAGTAGAACTATACTCCACTGGTGTTTCGTCGGTCATAAATACAACCTGCCCAATCTGCATCTGTGTAGGCAATAAGTGATAGATCCTTTCCTTTTGAATACAATAATCCAAACTCTTTTGTTCCTTTGAGATATCTGAAAATCCTCTTCACTACCAATACATGTGATTCCTTTGGTGATGCTTGAAATCATGCCACCTATCTAACTACCAACATTACATCTGGTCTGGATGTTGTCAAATATAGTAGGCTGCCAATCATTGACCTGTATTTCCTCTGATCTATAGACTTTGAATCATCATCTTTGCTCAACTTACAACTGGTTTGCAATCTTCCATTCCGAACCTCTTTAGCATTTCTTTGATATACTTGGTTTGAGAAATAAAAATCCCTTGGTTTATTTGATGTATCTGTGATCAGGGGATCAAAATTTGCTCAATTTTCAAAGTGCTCGGATTGAGACGAAACTAGTACCATTGTGTCTGTCTCGTTTTCCTGATTCCGGCGGTATATTTATTTTCGCAAATGGAGTCCGTATGGAGGAGATATCGCGATTTTACCGTCAAGTCAAACAGGTCAAAATTGGTGTTGACTGTACCTGTCCGTACAGTCCGTACGGACACGTGGAGGGCCGTACCATGATGCTGACATGGCAGAAGGGGTGACGTGGCGCACATTGGTTGGTTTTTCGTGGTCCAATCATACACTGACACGTGTCACTTCATTTATGTTTAATTTGGCTTTGTAAAAGATATTGGGAGTCCGCGAGGTTTGACCCCGGGACCTCCCTCCATGGTAAAGCTTTAACATACACGCGCTAGCCAACATGCCCGAG